>WEZZ01022079.1:3141-20001 GCA_013400585.1 Chloropsis cyanopogon | reverse complement strand
ACTGCACCTGAAATTTCAGTTTTGTTCTTAAAATTTTATGCTGAATCTTTTATTTGTGAAACAGTCCAGGAACAGTAGCCAAGGAATACAGTGTGGGATGCTGATAGGAGCAGAATGAAGAGAAGGTTCGTGTAATTAGTTGTTTGTTTCTTAAGCTTTTTATTTTCCTCTCTATTCCACTTACTTATCTTAAGATATAAGTGGAAAACAGCTGAGCACCTTCTGGTCCACCTATCCTCGAACTCCCATGGTGTATTTGCATATGGCCAACACAAAACCAGTATTTCTAGCATTTTCCAGGCCCATAGCCCTACCAACTTATTGGTAATTACTTTATTTTTTGTATTTTTAAAATTTTTAACAAGTGAAAAATTGCTTTGGTATAAAAGATGAAATTTAGTAATGATTGTTAATTTGCATAAAGATGTAAGAATTGCTGTTGTCCTGATTAAAAGAAAATAACTACTTCTGAACCTTGCACATTTAAAAAAATTATTTGTAGCATCTTCATAAACCTGTTAGGGATGAGTAATGAGATGGTTGGCTCTCACAATTAAGGGGTGAACATTGTATGTATGTTAAGAGAAGTTTTATAGATGTATAGTTATGTTACTGCAATGTGCCCCCCTCCCCTCAGTATCGTCTTGGTCGTCTGGGCATTTGAGAAGTGTAGCTTGTTACTGTGGTAACACCTGACCTCCAATCAGGATCTAAGAAAGTGACCTCCACCACTAGATGGCAAAGAAGGAGTTGACTGACAAGGCTCTAGGAGGGGCTAGAGATATAAAAGGCGGAGCCTGTTTTGAAGATGAGCCACATGGCTGGTAGTCATAGTGGGGCTCCCAGTGGTGTAATTTTTCCTTATTTGGTCCTTTTGTTGCAGTTTTTTGTTAAGGTTTAATCTTTAAAATTTTAAAAAGTGTGCAGTTGTTTCTCACAAACCTATTAAAAAATACTCTTGAGATTGCAGCATTACCACAGTTTATCCCATGTTTGCACTAACAAAAAGAAGGGCTTTCCTGGAAGGCTGACAGTCTCTGTTGTGTGTAGGATGCCTGTGAGGGAGTCAGGTGAGTGCATATTTCTTGGATGCCAGATAGGTGACTGTGAACAAAATGATGGCCCAGCATGCTACAAGTCCCTCTGATGCCTGCTGTTCAACCTTTAAGTGTCCAAACCCAGCCTGGTACTGAGTGCACCTATGTTTACACCCCAAATTCCCTACCCACAACTTCACCCTCAGTGTTTATTCCAAAAGACTTTGGAATCGCTGCTGCAAGACTTCTGAGATGATTTGACATATAAACTTCAGCTCTATATTGAGTTCAAGCACTAAGGCTGAAGCCTGAGTAACACACTTGAATGTTACATATTATTTATTTGACACAGGTTTTTCATCAGGCAAGTCTGTTCCCTGAAAATAAATACAGAGAAATAATGGCAGAAAATCATGTGATACTGATCACATAAGAGAAAATAATCAGTTTTTATTACTGCATGTTACAAATACATATTATAATGTTGGCTTTTCACAAATATTAAAATGGATTCTATATGTATAATGTTAAAGTAACTTTGCTATAATTTTTTTTATTTTTTATAGTTTTTATTTTCTATTGTTAACTAAACTTAGATAGTAGTGAAATAGCTGATATACTATGCTTGTGTTAAACTGCCTGCTTGGTTGGGATAACATTCAATGAACATAGGATGAAGACCTTTGCCAAACTATCAGTACCAACTGTCTGGACTAAAGCACAAACTGGAGATGATAAGAAGAATGAACTAAAACCACAGCCAAGAAATGCACAGGCTCTAAAAAGGTGGACCCGAGGAGGAGACAGGCTAAACAGTTCTTGAAACATGTAAACTAGTTTAGGGAAAAGATTTAATATGTATAATTTTTTCTGAAAATGCAGTAGACTGATGCAATAGAAAGGGTATTTAAAGAGCGTCTCTGAAATAGCAGGTATGCTCTTGGCAGAATCCCAAGGACCCCAAAGCACGTAAAATCTTTGCTTTATTGTCTTTGTCTCCTATTGTTCTTTAATAAAATTTTAAACTTTTACAAGAGAGTGAACCTTGTTTTTCACATTGCAGTAGTTTTAAACCTCCACTGTGTTTTATTTGCAACAGAGCTAGTATTTGCTGAAATAACTGAACAATTTGGAAAGTAATCACACTGATCACTTAAAATTAGCTACTGGATTTGGATTTCCCTAATTTTAGCATTTAATTTTAGTGGCTACCTCTATTGTATACACCAAATGACACTTTGACATTATTTTTAATCATTAAGGAGCACAGTGAACGTCAAAGCTCTGATTGGTGTGAGGATACTAGATTGTCATTCTTTTCCAGTCTTGGAACTGTGAAATGTAGTCAATGAGCAACACATATGTCTTAGCTTGAAAGACAGGTGTCTACCAGGGAAGCCAGGAGCCTCCCTTGAAATGGAGAATGTAAACCCTGTGAAGTACGATAATCACTTCCAAAACTTAGAAAGGTTTATTAAAAATGTATCAAAAAAATACAACAGAAGACTGAATAGAGAAAATATTCCAGCGCCAAGAGCAAAGGATCTTTCCCAACATGTGCTCACCCATGCAATGGAGGTTTCACCTTTTAACCCTTTTGCCCCTCCCAAAGTTCTGTCCATCAACTCCTTCTTCTCTGTCTAGTGGTGGAGATTACTCCTCTAAATCTTGATTGGAGGTCAGCTGTTGCCATAGTGACAAGCCAACCCTCCCAAATTTCCCAAACCCAGGCTGTCCCCTGATAACAATGCAAGGTGGTAAAACGTAACTATAAATTTATAAAAACTTTATTTAATGTATATACGTGATATCTGCCTTTTAATTGTAAGGGCCAATCATCACATTACTCATCTATCACAACTCCCTCCCTCCGAATTATTATAATTTTGAAATTAAGAGGCTCTCGGGCAAAGATATGAGAATAGAAACAACAGTTCTTTACTAGTATGTATCGCAAGGCAAACAAACAACAAACAGAACCAGGAACCCTGTGACAGCCTTCTCAGCCAAGAGAAGGGATGGAGGAGCAGCTTTGCTTCACTAAACCCTGGGACAGTCAATTCTCGGTGCCCCTGAAGGACTCTGAGATGCACCAAACTGCAAATCAGCAGGAATGAGCAAAAAAATCCCGGGGTGGTGGACAGGATACATCAGAAGCTCCGTGTCAGTAGCTGATACTGCGGGACATCCTGGCAGGGGAGGGGGGTGTGGGTTACAGCATGGGGAAAACCCAGAGCAGTACTGAAGTGGTGTGTGGGTGTGGGTGTGGGGTAGCAGTGGCCCGGCTCTGAGCAGGGCAGGGAGAGGCAAAGTTCAGGATTCCTGGGACACACAAGGAGATGGTGATAGGTACCTCAGGGCTGAACTCTAGCACTGCCAGTGGAATCTCCCCGCAGTGACAGCCTGACCGTCCTCTTCCGATATGAAAGAGGGGGAAAGAGCAGGTGGGTCAGCCCCTGTCTTTTACTTGCCTTTATGCTCGAGGTGTTTCTGTCTCTCCAAGAGAAACTCCCCGAGAAAAAAAGTATAGCCAGATGCCACACTTTTCTCCCGACTTCAGCTACTTCTTTTGTCTTTCTTAAGCATCCGTAAGTACCTGTAAGTATCCAGTAATTAGTTTCCTAACAACTTATTGGAAAAATTTCTGTAAGTAAAAGAAAAAAGAAAGAAATCCAACCCCCAACAACATAAAACTACCATGGCAGCAAGTGTCCATAATAAAGCTATTAGAGGTCCAACAGCCTTTGACGCAGCACACGGGAACCTGGGCTAGCTCTGGCGGGACCCCAGAAGTGGGGAACGAGCAAGGCTGGGGTTTTCCCTACAGCCGAACCTTTAGAGCTGTTTGCCCCTCGGTGCAGAATAAGAAGCCATGTCAACAACTGGGCGAAGAAGAAAGAGGGAGGCTCCTCAGGTTCCACAGGGATAGGTTTGTTCCAGGTAATGGTAGCAAGGCAAAAAATCCCATAACACCAGTGTGCACTGGATTAAATACACAAACAAATCAGGGGGTGGATACAAAAGAATGTTATTGGTAATAATTAGATAAGCCAATTATAATTGATAAAAACAAAACCAGAAATTTATTAAAAAAATAACAATTTAAAACCGCAATCAAAAGTACAATCACGGCAGCCACAATTACAGGGAAACAGACAGGACTGATCCGGAATCAAGACCTGGGTGCACAGAGGACCAAGCGGGAAGCTATGGTCAGATCTGCCACCCACCGAGGGTCCCAGGGTTACCCTTTTTATACAGAAAAAATGGCTTGAGGCAACTTTCTAGCTGTCTCCACCTGGGATTTTTCATATTCACAGTTGGTATCGCCTCTGTCTAAGGGTGGACAAAGGCAGGTCTCAGAGTGATTAGACCAAACTGATGTAGAATTTCCTGGCCCGTATAGACAAAGTCCAAGGTGATTAAAAGTCAATTGACCAGGAATCCAGATCCCATTTTTTTTTTTGGATGTATTCTGGGAAATCTTCCTTGGATATCTCTGGTAAATCTTGTCCGTTGAGCCAGGTGTGTGGGTGCTCCTCCTGTCAGATAACTGATGATTAACTCAGGGCGTATTCTCTCGAAGACTGTCTATTTCGGTAGGAGCTGTCCTTTGTGTGTCTTCTGATAAGAGATAAGGCCCATCTGCTGTCACATTCCAGAGGCCAAGTCGGCTTCCTGCTGGTGAAATGTCTTTTATTCCAAATACAAATTCCAAATACAAACACTATGTACAACCACATAACCCAGCATATTCCTTTATATCATTCACATAAGTGATATCTCACAAATTATTATCCTTTATCTATTACAAGAACAACCAATAGGGGGACATCAGGGGAGGAGTGAGTGGGTTGCATCAACAGTCTAAAACAAATCAGGGTAGGTGGGAGGAGAGGATCGATCACATGCCGCAATGAGGCATTCTGGTCTAGGGGATTTCCAAGGGGGTGTTGCAGTCAGGGATTGGCCCATGGGGAGAGTGGCAGGGAAAGTTCAGGAAAAAGGGGCAGAGTTGCCTTGACAGGCAGGGAAGGAGCTGGAACAAAGGGGGGGGAATGGCTTGAGGGACAGCTCAGGGGTAAACCAACTAAGGGAAAACATGGGGGAATAACAGAACAAACCATTTAACAATAAACTATCAAAATAAATATGAACCACAATAAGCCTTAAATGTCCTTTAGTCTTTTTTCTGGAACTTACTGTTCCATCTCTTTTTGGTACTGCTTGCAAAGGAGTTGTTAATATGAGAGACAGCTTTCTAGTTTAAATTTTAACTGAATTTCATTTGGGAGGGTTGATGATATTTTTCCTGCAATGAAATCTGCAGGTGAATTCTCTATCTAGAATACAATAAGCAGGAGGTTAGTTTCAAAATATCTAGAATACAAAATTGTAACTCTATCTTGCAGAACTCTATCAAAGCTATAAAATCTGGAAGGGTAAAGTCTAACTCGTTTTTTTTTTCTTGTCATGAAACTAAACAGGGCTCAAGAATTACTTTCCAAGTCTCAAAGTGTTCAATGAGTCATGTCAAATTCTAAATACATACATCTGAAGACTTAGGATGGAGTTATTCATTAACCATAATGCTGGAGGGAAACATGCACAAGAGAGATACAGCACGAGCTTTAATGAAAAAGAAAAAGCATACGAAGCACAGCACTCTTTAGTTTGGTGTTTTAAAACTATATTATTTCTTTCAAATGCCTCTGCTAGTGACTGAAGAGAGGTGAGCTACCACAACAGATCACCTTCCAGCATGTTCTGGATGAGTTTTTAAAATACAGCTTCCATCTTATGTGTTACCTTTAACAGTGCAGCCTCCCTCATTTTGTTTTAATTAAATTAATACATTGTAAGATGAATGGACTTTATATTTGGGATAAATGCATATCTTTGGGATGACAGTTGGACGCCCAATTGTCTTCCTTATGATTGCTCTAAATAATGAGTCAGATGGAATCAAATGTATATTAAGTTCCCTAATGATACCTGCGTAAAGTGATCCTACCACGCTTATCACAGGGATTTTGAAGGCTGTAAAGCAGTAGGGAGGGACAGGTTTTCTGAGCACCTATTTTTAAGCTGCCCCCGAGAAAATTTTACAAGTAAAACACATGTTGTCCATGATTATCAGTGGAAGTGGTAATATCAGAAGAGAACTTGAACCCTTTTTATTGAGTTCTGTTCCAAATCCAACCAAACAGCTTGGGGATGCAACTGTGAATTGAAACCCCATTTAGAAGCTTGGAAATGCAAGTATTGTGGCTCTTATGGTGGGGCAACTATTGCTGGAGTACTGTTAAACCCAGGAAACAAGCTATATTTTGACTCCCCAATTGTTGACAAAAGGTGGGAAGGCCCCTTTGCCAAGAGAATGTGGCCCTTGAAAGGACATTGTAGCATTTGTGGCCAACATGATTATCCCAAGTTACTTCCAAACTGGTCAGGGATCTATTATATATCCTGTATTAGATTGGTGGGGTATTTTTGCTACCACAGGTTCAGGGAAATCAGGAAGCAAAGCATATGATGATTTAACTAGAGAAAAGCAGTCAATTGACACATCCCTGGCTGGAAGGAGAGCCCAAAAGCAGGGAAAAGATGAATGGCTACCAGAGCAGATCATACAGCACTATAGACCAGCCACTTGGAATCCTAACGAAATAATATCAGGTGCCAGAGAACCCATTTATAGTTGGAATTAGATAATTAGGTTACAAGCTGTCTTTTAAATAATAACCAACCAGACAGCTACAGCTCTTGACCTTCTTGCTGACCAATCCACTCAGAGGAGGAACACAATCTTTAAACATGGGATGGTGTTAGATTATCTATTATCAGAAGAAGGGGGAGTTTGTGGAAAGATAAATGACTCAAACTACTGTTTTCAAATTGATGACAACAGAAAAGTGGACAAACTGATAGCAAAGGAAATAAGACAATTAACTCGTACCAGCCCAAACATGGAAACGATGGTGTTAGGACATGTTTTCATGGTTACCTGGCGGACTATGGGTTAAACAAATGCTATTTTCCCTTTTATGTGCTGTAGCAATGCCAATCTTTTTACCATGCATGATACCCTGCTTAGTCCAACTCATTCCGCATGTAATCAAGGGGATGCATGTTGTAGCCATGCCTACTGATCCAGAAATCGCTAAAGGACAGAAAATGATGTCACCGTGAATAATTGCAAAAACAAAGAAGACCCAGGAAGAAAATATTAAATCAATGATTGTTGCAGTTTCAGAGACAGACAAGCGACATGATGCTCCATGTTCATGCAGCAAGAGCCAGCATTTATTGAAGGCCCCTTTTAAAGGGGTTTCAAACTTCCCATTTATACAGACTTGATTGGACAAAGGTTTCAACTCTGCCCAGCTCACTGACCAATGATGTGGGCACATCCCCGGCTCAAAAGAATTGGCTGGGGTCCCCTTGTTTGAGCTTGAATTCAGCCAATCACTTTAATACTTGGCAACTTATTTACTTCAATGAGCTAGGTGGTCAAGTAAGTGTCTGTCAATATTTTTGATGCTTTAATGAAAGGATGGGACTACTCTCAGGCTCAAAATGATTTATTACTCAGAAAACATCAGCCTCAAATGCTGTGAGATTTTAGAGGAACAAGAAGTCAGCCATAGCTCAAAGTAGTCAAAAATTTCTTCATTACATGGCAATATATAACATTCTAATCAAATGGAAAATTGCCACAAGTTTATTTTGTTTTTCTAACCTATCGCCTTAATTCTGCTACACTGTGTATACTTTTATCCAATGGGCTACTATTACACTTACACATATATGGTTCTATTATAACATCGGAACTCATAGCTTGCTCTATACAATTACATTACTACACTGGAAAACCCTTCACCATCTTACCCAACACAGTTTCTTACTTACTTAAGGCATATTCTTACTTACAACTATAGAAACATAAGTTCATAATTTTTCTGCTTAATATCTGTGTGTTTTTACTTTTAAATCAATCCAAGCTTCTTCCAAGGCTGCAAATCAAACCCTTCATTATCTGTGGAAGTTTCTATCTTTCCATTTCCTACGTCTCAAGACCAAATTGTTTGTGCAGCTATAAACCGGCTTTAGCTGTCACAGTTCCCCCTTTCTGTTTTATTAAAAATGCAAAGGGCCCTTTACAGATAGAATGACAGGATAGCAAGATGACACATATGATTCTATCAAACTCGACCAGCCTAGTCGTGATGCATTCCAAATATCATTGAAGATGGTACATTCATTCCCAGGAGCTATCAGGAAGGATGACCAACAATACAAGCTTTCCAACTGGCGTGCCACGGTCTTATTACTTAGAAGTTACAAACTTATAACTTAACTCTATGCACAGGAAACATTTTAACTTTCAGAACTGTGGGAAATTCAAATAATAGCTAAAACAACTTTCCCAGTTTCAGGTTTATGTCTTACATTCTTAAATATATAAAATCTTCAATTTGTCATCCCTAAATATATATATACATATAATCTGTGTGTCCCTAAGTAGATGAAGTCCTTAAATAAACTTTTCATCTTGAAAGTCCCATATCAGTTGTATAAATTGTTTGGCTCACTGCTCCATGGTGTCTGCTGGACAGGATTATGTTGTCTCTGTTCCTAAGCAGGACGTAGAGCAGGGTGGACACATCCAGCTGGTATCCACTGTGTCCCAGGGTCCCAAGTACGTGCGTGTGGAGACACACACATACCCACGTCCCCTGTAATGAGATCCCATGGACCTTCCCACTTGTTTGTCATAATGTCTTTTATCGTTACTTTAGGTTTGATGATTTGGCATCACCAGATGATTGCAGTGACAGAAAATGATTTAAGATTACTGGGTTTGAGATTGCTCCAGCACTGTTAAATTATGTAATGTGTAAACAGCCTTAGCCACTTTCTTCTGTGGAGTTTTGCCATACGTTCCCCCTTTTTGTTTTTCTAACATGAGTTTTAAAGTGCCATGTGCTCTTTCTATTATGGCCTGTCCAGTTGCTTGTTGGAGACCACCAGTTCGGTAGGCCACACCCCAGAGCTGTAAAAAGTTTTTTGTGATGTGTATGCAGGTCCATTATCTGTTTTTTTGTTATGAGGGATACGCAAAGCAGCAAAGGCTAATTGCCAATGTGCAATGGCATCCTGACCTTTCTCCCCTGAATATACTGATGCCTATAGGGCAGAAGAGAAAGTATTGACTGACATGTGCACATATTTTTAATCTTCCAAATTCTTGAATGTGTGTGACATCAGTTTGCCAGTCTGCCAGACCTGTGCTTTCAATACACAGGGATTAATCCCCATCTGCAATGGAGCAGTGTGCCCCTGGCAGTCAGCACATGTGTTTACTATGTTGCAAGCCTCTGTGCTGGAAAGTAGGAATTGTCTCTGCAGGGTGTGGGAGCCCAGGACCTTCCTCTGACTGTCCTGGGTGACCGGAGACCCTGGCAGGGGGCTCAGAGACTCTGTCATGGGGCCAAAACCACCAGTGCTTTTGATCTTAGCCCATGGGAAAAATTACCAGCAATGTGTGAATATTTACAGGCCACAAGAATTTGAGTAGAATGATAGTTAACTTATCACAGGGTGAAAAAGTAAATTTTTGGGGTTTTAGAATGGGAGTTCAGGAGGCAAGATGGAGGAATTTGGGTGTGCCCTATCCTTCTTTATTCTCCTTCTGTCCCTCCATCTTCTGCTGCACATTTTGATAGGCATAAGGTAGTCACAGGTTATGTAACATAGGTGATAGGTATTGGAACATTATTGTAAACATAGTATACGTTTTCACTATAAGAATCTAGATACCGCCCATGGGGCAGGAGACAGCCTGGAACTAAGCTGCTGAACAGACCTCTGTAGCTCAGGGAGAAAAATGTTTTGATAAGAAATAATAAACACCCTTGAGCAAGAGCAGATGGACTTCGGCTTTCTTCTTTGGCTTCAGACTGAGAGAAAACGTACTTTTGGGGTTGCCTGACACCCCCAGACCCCTGCACAGGGCTCAAATGCCTTGGCAAAAGAAAGCATGTGATGCCTTTGCCTGAGCCAGCATATCTGACTGTGGTGCTGTCCAGGTAGGACCCAGCCAGGTGATCTGCTCGTGCATTACCCTCTGTAATAAAACCTGGGAGATCTGTATAACTTCTAATATGAAGGATGTAATAAGGCCAAGTTCTGGGCTGAATGGTGTGCCACAAGGTATTTAGCAAGCCAAATAACGGTGTGTTGTTAACTTTCTTTAATAGAGCTTCGTCCAATGTTCACATTGTATCCGTAGCATATGCAGAGTCAGAAACTATATTCAAAGGAGTGTGAGGGAAATGCTGAAAAGCCATAGCTACAGCAGGTAGCTCTACTAACTGAGGTGACCCATTCTCATAACCTTCCAATATTTGCCAATCATCTCTCACAATGGCCTTTCCCGTTTTCCCAGATACAGTAATTCCTTGTAAGGGTGTTTGACTGTTCAGGGTTTTAGGGATAGCTCAGTGGTCTTACTTATTTGCAGCAGTGTATGACTAGGTAAATGGCCGCCAATTTGCCCCTTGAAATTTTGTAAAGCACTTCGTAAAGATGTGCTGTTGGCATAGCACCATTCAAATTCTTCTTGTGTTACAGGTAGAATGATTTTAGATGGATCATTTGCATTCAATTGCAAACACCTTTGACAGCATTTAACAATTAACTGGGCAATTAATTAATAGATGGTAGGGGCTATCTTTTTTGATTAATGGGACAAGAACATCCACTCTAAAACATGCAAAGGGTCAGACCACTGTGTATCCCATTGTCTGATGATAGCAGTAGGATGGAAATTAACTTTGAAAAAAACCACAGTAATACTCACTTCTGGGCACACTTGGTGGACCTGTCTGTTTGTGAGAGCCCGGTCTACTATTTCAAGAGCAGCTTTTGCCTCTGGGGTCAGTTTCGTGGGAGATGCTAAATCAGGATCACCCTTTAGAAGGTTGAACAAGGGTACTACTTGCAGAGTGGTCAACCCCAGATAGGGTCTGAGCCAGTTTAGGGTACCCAAAAGTTTTTGAGCATCATTTTAACTTTTAATTTTTGTTGAAAATGGAATTGTTTGGGGCTGTATGGTCTGATCCATAATTTGAGTCCAAGGTACTTGTAAGGTGGTTGCTGCTGTACCTTTTCTGGTGCCACTTGCAGCCCAAATGTTTTTAATTGCTTGCATCAGGCTTGGCCAAATTAGTGAAAGATCTTCTTTAGTTGGAGTTGCTATTAAAATATCCTCCATATAATGGTAACAGTATGCCCTTGGGAATTGTTCCCTTACTGATGAGAGAGCCTGTCAACAAACTATTGGCAAATTGTGGTGCTGCTTTTCATATCCTGAGGAAGAACTTTCCATTGATAATGGTCCACTGGCGTAGAGTTATTAATGGAAGGCACTGTGAAGGCAAACTTTGGGGTATCATTTGTATGCAGTGGAATAGTAAAAAAGCAATCGCTTAGATCCACAATTAGGATATCCTAATTGGCAGGAATCATTGTGGGAGATAGCATACCAGGCTGTAAGGCTCCCATGCTCTCCATGACTGCACTGATCTTTCTTAAATCATGGAGCAACCTCCATTTCCCAGATTTCTTTTTTAAAAACAAACATGGGGGTGTTCCAAGGGCTTATGGATGGTTCTATGTACCATTGAGCCAGTTGTTCCTGAACCAAAGACTTAAGGGCGTGTAGCTTCTTTTTCTCAAGAGGCCACTGTGGCACCCACATAGGCTGAGTGGTAAGCCATTATAAAACTAGTGTGGGATGTTTCATGCCCTTTAGAACAGTGGCGCCTGTTAACAATCCATCCCCACCTGGACTCCCCAAGCAGATAAAACATCCCTTCTCCACAGGTTAAGTGGTGCTGCTGTGATGTAAGGTCTTATGGTAGCTGTTTGATCCTCAGGATTTTTTTACTAAAACAGGTTTGCTGCTCAAACAGCTCTGTGTGATCCCTCTGAAGCCAGCAATAGTGGATTTCGCAGGCTCAGTGGGCCACAATGAAGGCCAATTTCTGGTAGAGATGATGGTGACATCTGCCCCCGTGTCATCCCCCCGATGATTTATTGGTGAGAGTCTTGTCTGTGGCATTGTGATGATACACTCCATGCTGGGCCTCTGCTCACCCACAACCTGGGTCCAAAATACCTGGGGTTCTCCTGTTGATCCAAAGCCCTGATCTCCTTGCAACTTGGGGTCTGTTTTAAGGACACAAGACCCTTTAAATTGGACAAGCTGGGCAATTCTGTTTTTTTCAGGGATAGCCACAGGTGGAGTGGGGGTGGAAACCATAGCATGTATTTGTCTGATGAAGTCTGATTCAATAATACCAGGGTACATAGACACCTAGCATCGTAGCACTAGACCTTCCAATCAGCAGTGGACTCAATCCTTTCCTGATAGATCTCTGAGCCTCGGGAGGGATCTTATGCACCTTTGAGTTGCATATGGTTACTGTGATGGAGATGGACATATCCATTCCAGCTGCTCCTTGAGTCCTTCTTGTGAGCCGGTCACATAAGCCTGCACAGAAGGATGCGGAGATGCTTTTGTCTTCACACACCCCTCTTCGCACTGGGTCTTTAGTTTCCCTGGTCCTTGAGAGAATATCCATTAGCATAAAATTTTGACCTGTGATTTTTGGCCACATGACTGGCTTTTCCACACTGCTTACAATTTATGTTTATATTCTTGTGTCCATGAATGTCCCTGTTAAGGTGGGTTTATGGTAACAATTTACCTTCAAATAGCCCTGTTGTCCACATTTATAACACTGAGGTGACACTCTTACAGCAGCTGCTATTGAATTACCTAGTAAGGTCATATTATGGGAGTGCATATTAATATATGCATTCATTAATTCATTTAGTGATGGATTTTCATTGGCTAGCAGTTCTATGAATTTTTGACAGTCCTTATTGGCATTATCTTTTGCCAATTGTAAAATCAGATGATTTCTGGCCTTAACATTAACAATTTGTTTCTCTATCACATCTTGTAATCTTTCAATAAACTGTAGATATGGTTCATTACCTCCCTGCCTAACCTTTGAATATGTTTGGGTCAGATTTGCCATATTTGCTATCTTAAATAAAGCTTGCATACCCAATTCCTTGACCTGTGCCAGCACCAATGGGTGCCACCTGGCCTGGAGTCGTGGCCCACCCACACTTGGCAGCCCCAGAAGTTGAAGGACTCCTGCCTTATAACATGGGTCTTCTCTTGGAAGATTTACATTTTTTAATTGCTGTTTTTCCATGCTGCTTTTCCATGCCGATTCAAACACCATATATTGAACCATTGTAAACATTAATTTGGCGAGCTGCTTTATATCAAATGGAGTTACCTCCTCTGTTATTAAGAAACGCATCATATTAGCAATGGCAGGTGAACCTGAACCATGCTTGGCAACAAGCTGGCGCAGTTTGTAAAGAACTAACCACTGGAAAGGGGGGTATTTTTCTGGAGCAGTTCTGTTGCCTCTTATTACAGGAGAAACTGCTAGTGTCCCATCCTCTGTCTCCCACTGCAGCAGTGTACCTCGACAGTCAGCACTGTGGGCGGGGAGCGGCGGATCCCCTGCTGGAGAACCCCGGGAGCCCGGGTCCCTCCCGGGCAGGCGGGCTCCTCGGTTTGGCTGGGGCTTCTTCCCTCCTTGGCTCGGCGTCGGGCAGAACAGATGAGAGAGAGAGGCAGGCTGGCTCTCTGAGGCTTTATTCCGTTAACATAAACAGCAATGCAGAGGTTACAAAGTAACCAAGGAGAGGCGAACCACGCAGCACGAGCACGCTGAGCTCCTGCTGGCTCCTTGCCGCCCCGGCCCCAGCCCCGACCTCTCCTGGCTGTGCCAGTGCGGCAGCAGCCAGTGGGGGCAGCGGGACCGGGGCCAGTGGGTCCAGTCCCGCCACGGGGCTCCGAGAGTCTGAGAGGCTGAACAGGGAGAAGAGCCGAAGGGAACTCGGTCCCGGAGACCCAGCCAGAGAGGGAGCGCAAGCCTCGTGGAAGGCATTATATAGGGTTCTGGAGGCGTGGTTAGCACCGGAAGATATAGGGGAGGGGATTACAGTACAGACCATAATACCATAATTATACAATAAGATACAATGCCACATCCCACCCCCCAGACATGGGCACATCAATGAGTTCTACCCCTTCAAAGTTCCCATCCATGATAGTGGCTTGTTTTACCTTCTGCCAGATGGTCACAGGATCAAACAGGGCTGTCAACAACAAAGCAACGGCAGCGCTATTGCAGTGTACTGCAGTGGGATGGTGGTTCTGGGTCTCTCTGCTGGCCTCCTTCGCGTTCCTTGCTGGTGTACATTCAAGGGACAGCTCCAGCTCCAGCAATGCACCAAAGGTGCGCTTGTGGCAGCGGCAATTCAGGGGTTCCCAGGCTCTCCACTGCTTCCAGATATGACGTTTGGTTGGGACTCGGGAAGTCCTGATGACACAGTTCCCAAGCCTGCCCATGAACTACATTGACAGCTATGCATGCCCACAGGATGCGGAACAAGAGGGCACGGTCTTGGGGAAAACAGGTCTGGGAGGAGGCAGTCCTGGTGTGCTCCTGGTCTGCACAGGTGCTGTTGGAACTGTAGGGCACTCTGTTGCCATGGGAACCATGCGGCCAGCACAGCCAAGCGCTGCCTCAGAATGTTTGCTTGTGACAGTTGCAGAGCACAGCTCAGTGGCAGGCAGGGCTTTGATGGCAGCCACGTGCCTGGCAACATCCAGTGAAAGGCACCTTTTCGCAATGGTTTACAGCAGGGCATAGAGTGACAGATATGGCTTGATTGTAGCCAGGTGTTCCATAGCAGCTAGGAGTCTCACAGTGGCCGGGCATAGTGTTGGCAACAGGCATGGGCAGCTCCATAGCAGCCAGGAATGGTTCCTCAGCCAGGCACCGCCCTGCAGGGGCAGGGCATCTCACAGCGGTGGCAGCTGGGTGCCTCACAGTGGCTGCAGTGGCAAAAGTGCCTCCCCGTCACTATCAAGTGCTGTGTCTGGGGTCCTAGCTGGGGCAGCAGGACACAGTGGAGTGGCAGAGTGCCTGTTCAATGTGCTCTGCAGCATGGCATCTCTCCACCCTCTGGATTGGTGGCAGCATGCTCCGTTGACAATGTGTGCTTGTCTTGGGCTGTCGTGGAGGTTTCTGCCAGCACGGCAGAACAAGGAGCAGCAGAGTGTGGACCGGCAAAGCGTGAAGTCATTTCAGGGGTCTCAGCAGCTGTAGCAGGGCAGGAAGGAGCTGCAGAGTGCACATTTAATATAGCGCGGCTGCTTGGGGTGCCTCCACTGTTGGTTTCAGGGATGATGCACTCTGCCAACAATGCGTTTCCACCTTGGGTGGTGACATGGTCCTGGGTGACCAGGGGATGTTCCGCTGGGTAAACACCCCTGCTGGGGGCGGCAGCATGGTTCTGGAGGGCTGTAGGGAGCTCCTCGGGCAAGTCACCCCTGCCTGGGGAGGCTCCATGGCTCTGCCCTGTGGTTTCCCAATGTGCTGTGTCTTCTCCACTCATCCTCTTCTCCTGCTTGCCTGGGGTGGTGTCTGCTCTCCCCGCTGCCTCCTCCGGCATCCTACTTTTGCCACTCACCTCAGAGGCATCCCTCTTCCATCCTTGCCACTCTCGCTCTGTAACCATTTTATCATGTCCATAACGAACCTCCAAGGTCTAATAACATTAATGGTGCTCTTGTCTCCTATAGAGGCAGCTGTGAGGATATATTGGCCAGCCTGCTCCAAAGTTTTTAAATCTAGGGCGGGCCCTTCAGACATGTCCAGCCCGTGGCTCTCAAATCACGTTATTAGGGCAAATGAAGCCCGTTCATCATATTTTTCAAATCTTTGCTTTAAGATATCAGTCCATACCCGCAGGAGGGGCTCCTCCACTGTCGAAGCCCCTGCTCCCATGCCAGTGGTGTCTTCCACTTACGAAAAGAAAAAGAGAAAAAAAGGTGGGTCTGGACTGATCACAGCTCTCTATGCTGTTTTCACAGCTCAAAGGCTGTGGGCAAATCCTCCTGGTTGCCCCGTGGTGCTGTGGGCACTGCTCTTTGCAGCTCGAAGGCTCTGGGCAGCTCTTCTTGGCTGCCCTGTCTTCCTGCTCTGTTGGTGACAGCTGCTGTGATCATGTCGGGGACACCAATTATCACAATTTTGGAGAGAGACAGGCGACATGACACTCTGTGTTCATGCAGCAACAGCCAGTGTTTACTGAAGGGCAGTCCCTTTTATAGGGGCTTCAAACTTCCCGCTCATACTGACTTGATTGGACAAAGGCTTCAATTCTGCCCAGCTCACCGGTCAGTGATGTAGGCACATCCCCAGCTCAAAAGAATTGGCTGGGGTCCCCTTGTTTGAGCTTGAATTCAGCCAATCACTTTCATACTTAGGGACTTGTTTACTTTAATGAGCCAGGTGGTTGAGTAAGTGTCTGTCAAGGCAGATTTTTTTGTGCAGCTATAGACTAGCAATAGCTGTTACAAATGATAATTAAGGTTTGCAAAGAGAATTATTGAGAAAATAAAAAGAGGAGGGACTGAAAGGAATAAGATGAATGTGTCTCTGTAAACAGACCATGTGAATTTGCTTGGATATAGGGCCACGAACTTACAGATAGGGAAGTAACAAAAGAAAGAAACAATTAGTTCTAGAAAATTTCACTAATTGACATGGACTGCTGCTCCGCCAAGGATGTGTTAAATTCCTGAACTTAGAGAAAAAGAACAGAGACATAATAGAATTATGAATAGTCTTTTATTATAAAAGAAAAAAAAAAA
>WEZZ01022078.1:77504-93034 GCA_013400585.1 Chloropsis cyanopogon | reverse complement strand
CATCCATCCATCCATCCATCCATCCATCCATCCATCCATCCATCCATCCATCCTCCATCCATCCATCCACAATCTCATCCATCCATCCATTATCCATCCCTCCATCCCCCAGTCTGTGCTGGCACTGGGGATTGCCCCAGCCCAGAGGCAGGACCTTGCTTCTGGCCTAGTTCAACTCCATGACTCTCTCATGCTTTTGGCAACTTTATTCTCATACTTCAGTACCCTGAGGCACTTCACCCATCCCTCCCCAGGCCTAGGACACACCACAGCTCTTTCCAAAATCAGACACAGCCCAAATGCTGCATTCCAGTTGTTCTGGATGAGAGAGTCTGTGCCCACGAGGGGCCCTATGACTGACCATCCCAAAGGATGGGGGAGAAGGAGATCCTGATGGAGGGACTGGGTACAGCACAGGAGGGAGCAGAGTCCTTCAGCCCTGCACAAGGTGACACACAGTGAGCCCTTTTGGACAGAGAGACACAGAGCTTTGTGCAGAAAGAAAGCCAGCTGGGGAATTGTGGAAAGGTTATTTTTAGAGTTGCACATTTCCATGATAAAGAGCAAGTATTACCTCTGGCTGAAAACTTTTTATAGCACTGGCAGAAAAAACTGACCAGAAGTAGTCCTACCTCCCAGAGCTTCAGCTGGGAGCGCACTTGAGATGCTGCAGTTGGCACCCAAAGCAGCAAGGGAGAAAAAAAGACTCAAAATGCACTCACAAAGAATTCAGACACCTGAACCTGCCAAATCCAGAAGTTCTCCCTTGAAAAAAAAAAAAAAAAAAAAAAAAAGAAAAAGAAAAAAAAAGTGTGATTTATATTTTTAAACACTGACTGAAGTGCAGGGAACTGTGTAATTTTATTCAAATTGTCAGGTCCGAGCAAGGACAACACCCAGGAAGGTCACAGCAGCTAGGAAGGGCTTTAAGGACATCTGCAGCCACTGTCACCTGCAGTCACTGTAGCTGCAGCCATCATCCCTGCATAGTGGTTGTCTGGCAGCTTCTTCAGACTCCATTAACTCAAGGAAATGGGACAGCCCAAAATTCCAAGTTAGAAGGAAGGTATAACCCACAGGTTGCCCTATAAATTTGAGAGATCCAAATGGCTCATTCCCAGGGAAAGGTCAAAAAGGGGGAAAAACCCACCTCACAGTGCTGGATACTTGTTTAAGGATCTTTTCATATAGCCATGGACTTGCAGGGTGGTTTGGGTTGGAAGGAACCTTAAAGCTCATCTCACTGCAACCCCCTGCCACGGGCAGGGACACCTCCCACTATCCCAGGCTGCTCCAAGCCCTGTCCAAGCTGACCTTGAGCATTTCCAAGGATGGGGCAGCCACAGCTGCTCTGGGCAACCTCTGCCAGGGCCTCCCCACCCTCATGGTACAACACTTCTTCCTTATGTCCAGCCCAAACTTTTTTGCAGCCGACAGCAGCAGCAAGGCAGGGTTTGGTCCATCCATCCCCACCTGCAGACACGGCTCCAAACACAGGAGTGAGCCAACTCTGTGCCTGCATGTGAGGGACACGTGCTGGGCCCTCTTCCATGATCCCTGTCCCAAGGCTGACTCACTGCCTCCATCTTTTGCTTGTTAATTTACCAAAATCAGAAACAACTTGTCCTGATGCAGCTCTGGAGCAGGGGAACACACCTGCCACTGGCTGGGGACCTCCCTCCCCCAGCAGGTTGAACAACTGGCAGCCTCTGACCAGTCCCCCCAGCACAGCTCTGCCCAGAACCTCCCCATCCATTGACCCCACGCTCTCCAGGTGCTGCCTGGGAGCTGTGTGCCATGGGAGCCACATGCCATGGGAGCTGTGTGCCATGGGAGCCGTGTGCCATGGGAGCCGTGTGCCATGGGAGCTGTGTGCCATGGGAGTCACATGCCATGGGAGCTGTGTGCCATGGCAGTCACACACACTGGGAGCTGTGTGCCATGGGAGCTGTAGAAGCCATGTGCTGTGGGAGCTGCAGGAGCTGTGTGGGACAGGAGCTGTGTGCTGCTGGAGCTGCACGTTTTGGGTGCTGTGTGAGAGCTTTATGCCACAGGAGCCATGTGCCATGGGAGCTGCACACTGTGGGAGCTGTGTGCTGTGGGAGCTGTGTGCTGTAGGAGCTGTGTGGTGTGGGGGCTGAATGTTTTGGGAGCTGTCTGCCTTGGGAGCTGTGTGGGAGCTGTGTGCCGTGGCAGTAATGCGCTGTGGGAGGGCTGTACCACGGGAGCTGCGTGCCATGGGAGTCATGTGCCATGTAAGCCGTGTGCCATCGGAGCTGTGTGCCACAGGAGCTGTGCGCCATGGAAGCTGTGTGCTGCTGGAGGCATGTGGGAGCTGTGTGCCACGGGAGACACATGCACTGGGAGCTGTGTGCCACAGGAGCTGTGTGCCACGGGAGCCATGTGGGAACCGTGTGCCATGGCAGTAATGTGCCATGGGAGCTGTGTGCCATGTGACCCATATGCCATGGGAGCCACATGCACTGGGAGCGGTGTGTCACGGGAGCTGTGTGGGAACTGTGTGCCATGGGAGTATTGTGCTGTGGGAGGGCTGTACCATGGGAGCTGTGTGCCACAGGAGTCACGTGCCATGGAAGCTGTGTGCCACATGAGCCATGTGCCACAGGAGCTGTGTGGGAACCATGAGCCATGGCAGTAATGTGCCACAGGAGCTGTGTGCCACGGGAGCCATGTGGGAACCGTGTGCCATGGCAGTAATGTGCCATGGGAGCTGTGTGCCATATGAGCTGTGTGCCATGGAAGCTGTGTGCTGCCTGGAGGCTGTGGGAGCTGTGTGTCACGGGAGCTGTGTTCCATGTGAGCCANAGGCTGTGGGAGCTGTGTGTCACGGGAGCTGTGTTCCATGTGAGCCATGTGCCATGGGAGCCACATGCACTGGGAGCTGTGTGTCACAGGAGCTGTGAGCCACGGGAGTTGTGTGCCATGTGAGCCATATGCCACAGGAGCTGTGTGTCACAGGAGCTGTGTGCCATGGAAGCTGTGTGCTGCTGGAGGCGTGTGGGAGCTGTGTGCCACATGGGAGTCGTGTGCCATGTGAGCTGTGTGCCATGATAGCTGTGTGCCACATGAGCCATGTGCCATGGGAAGGCTGTGGGAGCTGTGTGCCACAAGAGCTGTGTGCCACAGGAGCCCTGAGCCATGTGAGCCGCGCACAGAAGTGCTGTGCCGTGCCGTGCCGTGCCGTGCCGTGCCGTGCCGGCAGTGCCGTGCCGTGCCGTGCCGTGCCGTGCCGTGCCGGGCCGGGCCGTGCCGTGCCGTGCCGTGCCGTGCCGGCAGTGCCGACGTGCTCCTCAGCACGCTCGCTCCTTTCTCCCTCGCCTCCCCGGGCCAGCGTCAGCGCCGGCGTCACCGCTGTGTCACCGGCTGCCTCTCCCCCAGCCATCAGGAATTCACTGGAGGGGAAAGCTCCGTCCAGCGCAGGAGGGAACGGGCAATCCCAAAAGCGAGAGCCCCACCGAACCTTGCTCTCTCAGGTGACCTCTGACAGGGGGAGGAGTGTGTGGGAGAAAACCCAAACACGTCTTTAACAAGAAAGATGAAATCACACGACTGGAATGAACAGAAAACAACAGAGGCGCTACAAATTCCTGCAAAACAATGCAAGGATGCGCTGGGGCTGGATAGGAAGGGGGAAAACAGGATGGATGCAGGTCTGGCATGGCACACAACAACTGCCAAGGACTCACTCGCCCTGCCCAGCTCTTGCACAGGCAGTATTTTCGTGTGCTGTCTCTGTCTGTCTCCTGGTGTTCCCCCTCGGCACTGCTCCCCCACTCCCTCCTGGCCCCTGCAGCCTCTTCCCAAGCCCTCCTCCCCTCTCTCATGTTGGATCCTCTTACTGTCTGTCTCCGTTAATTATGGCTCTGTCTTCCCTCTCTGGAATTCACCCTCCTCTGCCAATTCATTCTCCAGATTCCTTCCTTTGCCAGGATTTGCCTTCCCCATTCCCTCCAATCCTGGGTTCAGTTTTAGGCACCTCATAACAAGAAAGGCATTAAAGAGCTGGGGAAGGGTCTGGAGCACCAGGAGTGGCTGAGGGAGCTGGAGGGGCTCAGCCTGGAGAGAAGGAGGTTCAGGGGGAACCTCACTCTCTACAATTCCCTGACAGGAGGGTGGAGCCAGGTGAAGGTCAAGCTCAGCTCCCAGGGAACAAGGGACAGGACAAGAGGAAATGGCCTTAAGTTTTGCCAGGGGAGATTCAGGTTGGAACTGGGGAAAATTTGTTCACCAAAAAGCCTGTCAAGCCCTGGCAGAGCTGCCCAGGACAGTGATGGAGCCACTATCCCTGGATGGGTTTAACACACATGTGGATGTGGCACTTGGGGACATGGATTAGTGGTGGGCCTTGGCAGTGCTGGGGAAACAGGAGGACTCAATGNTCCCCATTCCCTCCAATCCTGGGTTCAGTTTTAGGCACCTCATAACAAGAAAGGCATTAAAGAGCTGGGGAAGGGTCTGGAGCACCAGGAGTGGCTGAGGGAGCTGGAGGGGCTCAGCCTGGAGAGAAGGAGGTTCAGGGGGAACCTCACTCTCTACAACTCCCTGCCAGGAGGGTGGAGCCAGGTGAAGGTCAAGCTCAGCTCCCAGGGAACAAGGGACAGGACAAGAGGAAATGGACTTAAGTTTTGCCAGGGGAGATTCAGGTTGGAACTGGGGAAAATTTGTTCACCAAAAAGCCTGTCAAGCCCTGGCAGAGCTGCCCAGGACAGTGATGGAGCCACTATCCCTGGATGGGTTTAACACACATGTGGATGTGGCACTTGGGGACATGGATTAGTGGTGGGCCTTGGCAGTGCTGGGGAAACAGGAGGACTCAATGATCTTGGAAGTCTTTTCCAACCACAATGAATCCATGATTGTATCCCCCAGATGTCAGCAACCCCAACACAATCACAGCAGCTCCTCCTCCTCCTCCCCTGTTTGCAGGAAGGGATGTCCTTCACTCTGCAGGGTGGTGTTCCTGCCTTTTAGAGAACAGGATTGACATTCTCTGGGGGGAATCCTTGGGGACATCCTGCACTGGGTATCCTCCAACCATGTTTGGCTGTACCCAGGGTATTGTGTACACCACGCTCAGAGTATATCCTGGTCCTCCTCACCATCCCCCAGGAGAGACAGGCTTTCCCCAACAACTGCCTTTTGGCAAGTTATCCTTTCCCACACCTGCAGTCCCTCAAAGCCAGATGTGCAGGGAAGGAAAAGCATGAAGGAGAGTGTCTGGTTTTATGGCAGGATCTAGTAGCCAGGCAGGTGTGGGTATGTCTCACCCATGCTACCAAGATGGACACAGGGACCAGATATTAAAGATTCAGGGTGGGATAGAACAAAATGATGTTTGAGTCCCATTGTGAGGGTCAGTTCTGGGGCAAGTTCCATTCAGTGTTTTCACTAAGAGCTTACAGGCTGGAGGAAAACCCACCCACCAGCTTGCAGGGTGGCACAGGAGAGCAGTGTTGGCTCCACATACCCAACCAAAAGGCACACTTGATTAATTACAAATCCAGGCTAAAGTCAATTACAGACATACTGGAGAAGGACAAGTCTCAGCTGGTTCCTAGGGATAA
This sequence comes from Chloropsis cyanopogon, assembly GCA_013400585.1. Classification (NCBI taxonomy): domain Eukaryota; kingdom Metazoa; phylum Chordata; class Aves; order Passeriformes; family Irenidae; genus Chloropsis; species Chloropsis cyanopogon. Next base: position 87,449 of record WEZZ01022078.1, on the reverse strand, counting down.
CAGCAATCTAAGAGTCAAATGCAATTCCAGAACCTTGTATCGGCTCATACACCAGGAGGAGATTCCAAGGAAGGCTGCAGCCAATGGCAGGATGAGATGTGTGGGGATCAAAGGCATTTTTTTCCTTGCAAAAGAGCAAATCTGAGCAGGAGTTGGGCAGACTGAGTTTCCCCAAGCTCAGTGCAGCACCATGCTGAGGACAGGCAGTGCAGGTAGATGGGGTCTGTAACCCCAGCCCCCAACACAACCCTGACCCTGAGTGCCCACAGCGTTCCACACTGACCAGACAAGGATGAACCATGAGAAAACCAAGTGCAACAGCAGCTGGAAAGCAGGACTTAACCCAAGGGAGGTCGAGAGATTCTGTCTGATTGCTGCACGTGGGTGCTGCCCACACAGAGAGCAGCCCCAACACCACCTCACGTCAGCAGATCTGCTTAATCCAATTTCTGAAAGCTGGTGATCACTAATGCTTGGCTTGCCAGCTTCTTGCAGTCTGTGGTAATTGAATCTCCTCCTTCTGGGATGAGGGAAGCTCAGGATTCCCATTCCAGCCTCAGGGATGCCACAGGGCTGCCAGCCTGGAACTGGGACAGGACCTGTTCCAGGTACCACACCAGGGTGCAATGGTCAGGAGTGACAGGTTCTGGTTTCCACCTCAGGAACTAAAAATGGTCTTTGAACATCTGAGAACCATACACTAACCACCAATGGACATGGCCCACTTGACAGTGAAGGTCTGTGTTCTCAAGCAGCCCAAAGTTCACATTCTCTGGACCAAAGCAGGCACCAAATCTGCACTCGCCTTGACAGGAATCTCCACTGGCTGAGGCCTCACCCCTTTCAAGGAGGACACACCACGTGAGCCCTCTGGCATGGCTGGATTTCAGTCTGTCCCGATTTTGACCTCCCACAGCCTCCAGGGGTGGAACAGAGGTGTGTGCCAACACCAGCCAGCCTGTGGCTGTGTAAGGAAAGGGGTTTTACCACCGTGGTGACTGACCACAGGTCACACAGAGACCCTGTGGAGTTGGGGGTAATGCACTTGGGGGTATTCACACACCCTCTGGACATAGCCCTGGGAAACCTGCTCCAGGCGACCCAGCTCAACCCAGGTGACTTCCAAAGGTCACCTCCCACAGAACCAATCTGCTTCTGTAAAAATAAGGAGCTGCAGTGCCCTGTGATCCATCAGACCAGGCAAAGGATGCTGCTGTGCTGTGTTTTGGGGTGCCCCAGGAGGTGACATGGCTGCAGAACATCACCTGTCTGGTGCAGCACATGGGACACACAGCACTCCCAAACAGGGCTGGGCTACGAGGGCTGAGGGGCACAGCCTGCACCTCTGCTGACACACCCAGAGGGACATTCCTCACTGGGACACTGGCTGAAGCAGCTGAGAGGAGGCCCAGGAAGGCAAGGAGATGGCTTTAACAGTGAAAGTTGTTCAAGAACAAGAGAAAATGCCTTACAGGCAGAGATCCCACAGACATTGCTTACAATCTGCTCACACAAGGAGGAAATGCTGGAAACTGAAGAGCTGGTCAGTGTCCATCATGGCTTTTCATCAAAACCTTGAACTCCTGGACCCCCTCCTTTGTCAAATTCCATGTACCAAGCCCAGTGGTAGGGAGAAGCAGGGCACACACCCAGCCCAAGGCACAGGAGTGCCAGGCAGCCCTGTGGCCCTGCACCACCAGCACTGGCTGGTTGGGAAGCCCAGCCACCCCCCACCCATGTCTGATGACAGCAAGCCTTCCTCTCTGAAATGCCTGCCTGTCCATGTCCTGCAGCACAGGATGCTCTTCATCTCCTCCCCCAGACACACCATGAGTACTAAGGAGCAACCAGGAATAAACAGCATTGAGGAGTCAAAATCCAGCACTGGAGCAGCGCTGCTGCTGTGGCCAGATGGCTCTGAGAAGGTGAATCTCCATCAAGATTTTGTGAAGAAAATCCCAGGCTCTCACACTGAAGACACCACATCAAGCAGTAACAGCTCAGGCTGGTGCTGCTTTCAGCAGGGTTGCACACACACACACACTTACTGGCCACAAAGCTGTTTCCCTCTGGCACAACCAGCATCCCACTAGGGACAAGTCCATTTCCCCTTACAATTAATTATTAATACTTAGGAACCTGCAAGGATTTGATAGCTCATTCCACAGCTCTTACTCGTTGTTTCAGTATCTCCCACCTGCCAAGGTAAGGTGGGAACTTCTGCCCTCAGGCTGTGGAAGATGCCATGTGACAGATGAAGCCCCCAAACACCCCAAGAACACAGAGATAAAGGCCAAGACCCTTCCCCAGCACCAGACTGAGCCAAGTGAGAGGCTGGTCAGCAGGAGATGGCTGGCAAGCAAGGGTGACAGCTCTGCAGCAGATTTTATCCACTGCTTCCCCAGGGCTTGCTCTGGTGACACTCAACAGGGGCCACATCTCCATGCCACAGCACAGGGCACAGCAGTTTGTCAGCACTGTGGCCCAGCTCTGCCCGCTCCATCCTGACATTTCAGTAGCTCTGTGGGAGCTATTTTGGTCTCTGCCAAGGGCAGAGCTCTGACACAGGCAGCCAGAGGAGGGGGGAGGCAGTGGGGATGCAGGAGGAGAAGCCTCCCAGCCAATGCACAGAGCAGCATCACCACCCATGTCGTGGAGCCCGCTGCCCTAACTGGCCACACAGGCTCCCTGAGTGAAGGGTGGATTTGCTTCCAGCCTGCCCCAGGCTGGGGAGTTGGGAAACTCCACAGAGATGTCCTGAAGGAGGACATGGAACCACTCCACACAGGGAAACCTGACCTGGCAACCTCCTTCCACCACCTCCAGACACAGCAGGATCTGCACATCCCAGCTTGGGCAGGCCCAGGCTGAGCCTGTGCAGAGCAGGAGCAGCTCAGCAGAGCACCAGGAGCCTGCACAGCACTTCAGAGAATCACAGAATCATGGATGGGTTTGGGCTGGGAGGGAGCTTCAAAGGTGATCCACTCCAGCCTGGTACCAAGGGCAGGGACACCTTCTGCTGTCCCAGGTGCTCCAAGCCCTGTCCAACTTGGACACTTCCAGGGATGGGGCAGCCACAGCTGCTCTGGGCAGCCTGTGCCAGGGCCTCACTGCCCTCACAGGGAAGAATTTCTTCTTAATATCTAATCTACTCTCCCCTCTTTTAGATTAAAACTATTCTCCCTTGTTCTGTTACTATTTGCAGGTAAAAAGTCATTCTCCCTCTTTTTTATAAGCCCCCTTTAGGCTGGAAGGGGCTCTAGGTTCTCCCCAGAGCCTTCTCATCTCTAGGCTGAGCACCCCCAGCTCTCTCAGCCTGTCTCCAGAGCAGAGGGGCTCCAACCTTTTAATTCCTCCTCATTTCCCTGGGGAGCACCAGGTCAGAGAGCACATCCCACCACCAGGAACTGAGCCTAGAAGAACAGCTCAGGGCAGAGGGGGCAGCCAGCATGGGGCTGTCCTGCTTCAGCCCTGCTGGGTGCAATTTTCATAGAATTCACAGAATGACCAGGTTGGAAGAGACCTTCAAGATCATCAAGTCCAACCCAGCCCCAACACCTCAACTAAACCCTGGCACCCAGTGCCACATCCAGCCTTGTTTAAACACATCCAGGGATGGTGACTCCACCACCTCCCCGGGCAGACCATTCCAGTACTTTATCACCCTTTCTGTAAAAAACTTTTTTTCCCAATATCCAACCTATATTTCCCCTGGCACAGCTGAAGACTGTCAGTGCTGCCTGGAGAGAGACCAACCCCACCTGAGCACAGCCACCTTTGGGGAGTTGTAGAGTGCTGAGGTCACCCCTGAGTCTCCTTTTCTCCAGGCTGTATGCAAAGCAGGAAGGGATTTTCAATTTACATCCATCCTGCAATGTTAATTCAGAGCCCCAGGCACACATAAGGAGGGAGAGTTTTCCAAGTCCCAGGTCCCACCAAGCCACAATTGCTGTGTAAAACCCCAGGCTGTGCCTGAGACAAACTTGGACAGTTCAGAACCTGGTGCCTCCAGGTACCTCAAGTTGGTCTCCTCCTGTATTTGGAACTGGAAACAGGAATACCAGCCCAGGGATCACAGGATTATGGCCCTCCTGCTAGTGATGGAGCAAGGCAGCAGCAGCATTCCCCACAGCTGAGGTGCCAGAGCAGCTGACTGCAAGAAGCCTCCACCAGGGGCTCTTGTGTTTACATCACAAGAATTTGGATTTTTCACATGACAAATTACTTCAACCATAAAAATATGGATTTTTTTCCCCCCATTTTTCTGCTGCTCACAGCTGATGGGATGTCATTCCCAGCTGCTCCACCCATATCAATGGCCACCTTCCCACCAGTGCTGGGTTCAGAGGCTGGTCCTGAGAGGAAGCCCTTCATCAGCAAAGTTAATGACTAATTTATTCACTTCAGGCTGCAGGAAAAAGCAGCTCAGAGCTTCTCCAGTGAGAGAGCAGAAGCTCCCCAGGGCCTCAGTGCTATGTCCAGCACCCTGCTCAGACCTGGCACACCCTGGAAATGGAGCTACAATGGCAAACACTGACAAATCCTTTTATCAGCTTTTTTTTTTCATGTAAAACTGAACAACAGGGCAAACAAAAGAGAACAAGATGGAGGGTCGAAATGTCACTTCATTTTCGTTTCAGTTAAGAGCAAATTTTACACATCCTTCCCCAGCTAAATCTTGAGAGCAGCTCCATTTGCTGTGGCTCCACCACTGCAGAAGTGGAACAGCAGGAACTAAGCAGGATCTTCTTAAAATTCAGAAGAAAATAAGGTGGGTGATGTTCTGCCTACATTCTCCAACTTGCTTTCCCACCAGGCTGCTTTCCTGTAGCACCAGAAGCTATTAAAAGCCCTTGCAGTAGTCTCAAGAGCACAGAATTATCTTCCAGATTGGGAGCTCCAGATTCCTTTTGGTCATGGTGAGATATATAATCCACACATGGTGCCATTACCCACTCTAAGCACTGTCTCTGCAAGAACCCAGATGGATGCCAAGAATAAGGCACTCCTTATAGCTGAGGCATTTTTAAGAGATGTTAACATGCCTTGCATAAACGTGTCCTACTTTCTGACTTGGGTTGAACACACATGAGTCACTCAGCTGCATCCTCCTAGAAGCCCACACCTGCACAGAAAAATCCCACCTCCTCTCTCACACACCCAACCTGATCAGGAAGTGGTGACAAAGACATCAACATGCTGCTTTTATCATCATTATTCAAAACTTTTAAGCCCTCAGTGGAGAAAAATGTTACTGCACAACATGGCCCAGCGCGCTGCGGGGTCACCTTCCACCATCACCACAGGAGGATGGGGACTGAGCTCAGGACAGACCTGGTCCTAAAAACAAGGCATCAGCATGAGGTTCAAACTGCCTTTCATCACAGAACAGTAGGTGGGGTGACAAGAAGTGACACGGAGACTTGGTGCTCCTTCACAGTGGAAGTGCAATGGGGACAATGTTCTCCACCACACAAGGACGAGCTTTGCTGCCCTCAGAGAGCAAATGTAGCATCTGACAGGCTCTGCTGCTCCTCCCAGGGAAAGAGGAGCCTTTCAAGTCCCAAAATGGCCACCTCTCCTCAAAACCTTCTCACCATGCTAAAAAGGACAAGAAAGGAAAGGGCTGGAGGAGGTCACACCAGCTGTGGTTTTTCACCAGTGCCTTTGGCACAGGGAACTTTGGAACTTCAGCCTTGTTTCTTCGACAAAAAGCTTCAAAGAGAACACCCGTCAGTCTGAGAACAGCAGCTCCCTGCAGCTGAGAGGAGCAGGCAGCAGCACAGCTTGGTCAACAAGCCAAAGGCAAAGGGAGCACAGAAAAACCCTTTCCAGCCAGTCTGCCCTGCTCTGCTTTCAACCCAGAAACTTCTTAGGAGAAACCTGTGGGTTTCTATCCCCTGACTAACTGAAGTAACCACAGATACAAACTGCACTGCCTTCTCACCTCTGCTTTTCTGCTCTGGATAAATGCTAATGCCTCAACTGCCCTCAGAGCTCCAGAGGCTCCTCAAGGTCAGCTCCTTCTTGAACCCAGGGGCTCTTTACCTGAGGTGAAGGTCCTCCTTCTCCTGAGCCTTTGTATGATTGATCTTTTAAGGCAAACCTTAATTTAAGAGACTAAAGACCAATAATTGTTTGTACTGGAAACAGTGAACTGGAAACCCTTCGACACAACCTGTCCACCTGTAATATCCAACTGATCATTGCAAGTTTTGAAATATTGATGCAACTCAGAAACTTTTCACATTGCAATAAAAAGTCAAACAGTACTCAAAGCATTGCCCAGAGGCACAGAATGAGGGATGGTTTCATGTCATGGCACTAGAGAAAGGCTGGAACTGACACAGGCTCACTCTGGTATGTGGGCATGTCAGGGTTTGGTTATTTTCCATCACAACTTTCCCCTGAAGCTGTTCCCTTCATGGCTGCGGTGTGAAGGGCAGAGGAAAAAGTTTCAAATCTGGTACCAGGTTGGACAGGGCTTGGAGCACCCTGGGATACTGGAAGGTGTCCCTGCCCATGTCAGGGGGTAGAACAAGATGAGCTTTTAAGGTCCCTTCCAGCCCAAACCACTCTGTGACATTATGATTCTGTGATACCCACCACTTTTGACCAGACCTGAGAGGAAAAGGCTTCCACAAGGTTCAGACTGGGACCATGGAGGTGACAGCTACAGGAAACCAAAAAAGAAGCCTTTGGGTCATGGGAAACGGCACAAACATCCTTGTGTGCATGCACACACACCCAAGAGCTGACCTGGAGATGGTGTCCACCAAAACAGACTGAAACAGCATCAAGGGCATTTCACAGATTAATAGAATCACGGACCTAGAGTGGTTTGGATTGGAAGCAAACATAAAAGCTCATCTTGCTCCACCCCCTGCCATGGGCAGGGACACCTCCCTCTAGACCAGGCTTTTCCAAACCCTGCCCAACCTGGCCTTGGACACTTCCAGGGATGGGGCAGCCACAACCTCTCTGGGCAGCCTGTGCCAGGGCATCACCACCCTCACAGAGAAGAGTTTCTCTCCAATATCTGAAGTGCTGCTACCTAAGGGCTACTGCCAGCCCTGACCACCCCTGGCAGTCACCAGAACAATGATGGATCACTCTCCTTGTTAAAAGTGCACAGGGAAGTGGTTCATAGGAGGCTGGTAATAAAGAATATCTGCACAAGATGGTCTTCAGCTGCACACACATCAGTATTTACAGATCAGAAGCCAAGTCCTGACCTGCTGGATTCTATACCACTTGATTAATTATTTACCTCAAAGCTAATTAATCATCCATTAACTCTTGGTGAGCTCTTCTACCAGTAGGCACATTCATGGAGTAACTCAATAAATGCTTACAGCATTTAGAGCTTCATATGATTAAGAAAAATCTTCTGTGAGAGAGCCCCCAGACATCTGAGAGGCCGTGTCCCAGCTGCATTTCACCTTCTTTACTGGACAATTCTTGGGCCTTGCCCCGATTCTGTCATCCATACCATGATGCTCAGTGCTTCTCCAGACAGCACTTTTTTTTTTAGTTGCATCCAAAGCAACTCTTTTATTTGCACTTTTGCTAATAAACTGATAGCTTGATTAGGAAAACACAGTTCTGCTCCACCTCTGTGGGGCCTGGAAACTCATTAACAGTGCTGAGAGATAAGATGCTTAAACCTATTAAGCAGGCTCTGCTGGAATTAAAAACAAGTTCAAGATTTGTTGCCTGCTCTCAAAAAACATTTCTCTCAGACAGACCCCAGGGATTGAGGCAGGATCAGCAGGAAGGGCTCTGGGGACACAGAGAGGGACATGTCACCTCAAGGGAAGTGGCAGGGCTATCATCAAGCCTGTGAGAGTGTTTGACCCCAGCGTTGCCCAGCCAGAGCTTTCATGGCCATCATGCCCAAAACAGCAATAATTGATCCCATTTCCCCAGCCATAGAATCACAGAATCAAATAGGCTGGAAAAGCCCTACAGGATGATGAAGTCCAACCATTCCCCCAGCACTGCCAAGGCCACAACTAGTAACCTATGCCCACAAGTGCCACATCCACACATCTGTTTAAATCCATGCAGGAATGGTGACTCCACCCTGCACAGCCTGTGCCACGGCTGGACAGCCCTTTCCATGATGAAATTTTCCTCAACAGCCAATCTAAATATCCCCTAGTCCATCTTGAGGCTGTTTCCTCTTGTCCTGTCACTGTTCCCTGGGAGCAGAGCCCCCCTGGCTGCCCCCTCCTGTCAGGGAGCTGTGGAGAGTGAGAAGGTCCCCCCATGGCTGCCACTGTCACTAACACGGTGCAGACTGAGGTGACAGCCTAATTTCTTTGTCCCTATCAGCCAGCATCTGTAAACATCTCCTACTGAGGCTGCTGAGTCTGGAATACCAACCCCAAGCCCATCTCTCCTGCCTCAGTCACAAGCCAGGATTTATGGTAACACCTCCCCAGCCCACGTGTCCTCATGTCACCGTCTCCAGAGGAGACTGGTCCAAACACAGCACACCATCACCAACTGGAGAGGAACTGGAGCGTGTTAACAACATGACACGTCCCTGAAAGGGCAGCCCAGCACTCCACTGAGGCAGGAATTGCATCCATGAGCCAGCTACGTTAGGTAGAAGATCACAGGTGTGAGAAAAATCATTCAGCATCACCACATCCCATGAATCCATCCCCATCCCCAGGCCAGGATATCCCTTTTGGGGCAGCCTCAGCAGGCTGAGTGCCCCAACTAAGCAATGGGGCAGCCAGGGTGTGGGCAGCCCTGGGGTGCAGGCTCATGGCTCCATCTCCCCCTGTGCACATGGAGCTGTGGAGCATCTGCAACACACACTGCTGAGCACCCACAGGCAGGCAGGGGATCCCAGCACTGATAATTCAGCAGCAAATTGCCAGGGAAGAAGCCAAGTGAGACATCAGGGGGAGTTTTTTCTCCTACTGAAGGATCTCCAGCTCCTGAGCAGCAATGTCCCATTGCAATGGCAGCACCTTCCCACGATATTTCACTTTCCAGTTGCTCCCCATAGCTATTATTTACACCTGCCTGCTGAATTCACTTGGAAATACCTCAGGGCCCTTTCCCACAGCTCTGCTCTAGTTGAAGGATCAAAATCCAGGGCTAGAACTCACAGAACCACCACCCAAGGAGGGGGGAGCTGCTGGCTGGCGCTGTGGTAGGCAGCCCAGTGACGGTGGCCACACAAACTGTGGCTCCCTCCCCTCTAGCCAGCACCATCCAGTGGGTTCCAGTACAGCAGGGAGGCAGGAGCCACAGCCCAGCTGTGCAGACAGCAGTTTTGTGCTGGGACTGGCTATCTGACAGGTTAAATCTCCCCCTGAGAACTGGGAAGCACTCTGCTCCTGATGGGAATAGCTCCCCTCCTGTGCTCTGTTGCTGCTGCACATAGAATGATGAGGTGAGACTCCGAGTTTTTCTCAGAACCAGAAGGCTTTTTTATTAAAACAATGAGCTCCTTCTATAGAGTCTTTCATCAACAGCTACTTGATTGGTTAAATGACACAACACCTCTCTACCACCATTGGGTGAGATAGAGAGAGCAGATTTTGAAAACACACACGAGGAAATAACAAACTAAAGTGAACAAACAGCACCTGTCATTTTGAGAATGAGAAGTGCTTACAGAATCTCTATCAGTCTCTTCCTGAGAACATGAAATGCCTACAAGGCTGTTTTCTTCAGAGGAAAAATGTTTTTCCTTGGGAAAGCTTGAGCTGCTGCTGGATTTCTCAAAATCCACCAAATGTCAGCCCCACAGTGCTCCTCACGGCCTGCTGGAAGCTTGGCCATGACCTTGGAGGTTCAACCAGTACAGAAATGAGACAGAGTTTGTGAATGGTACCGAGCTGAGTGGTGCCATTAGGGGAGGGGAGGGGAGGGGAAGGGAAGGGAAGGGAAGGGAAGGGAAGGGAAGGGAAGGGAAGGGAA
>WEZZ01022078.1:48014-75626 GCA_013400585.1 Chloropsis cyanopogon | reverse complement strand
TGGATGGATGGATGGATGGATGGAGAGCAGCTCTGTGGAGAAGGACTTTCTAGCTTAAGCCCCATTTGCCAAAAGAGATTTGGAACATCGGTGACCTCTGTGCAGTCCTTCAGTTCCCAAAGGCTGACATTTATTCTTGGAAACAGAGCTCAGAGTTTCACATTGCAGCTTATTGATTCGAGCTATGGAAAACAAGAACAAAAACATCAGATGCTGACTCAACCCTTTCCTAAGTTTCTAGAATTTTTTTTCAACTCTGGCCAATAAAACACTTTGCAGCAGGTATGACAGAACAGGCAAAGATGCAGAAGGGATGGATGGAGGAATGGAGGGCACCCTGTGGTCTCTAAAAGAGGAGAAATTTAGATGACATATTAAGAAGAAATTCTGCCTGGTGAGGGTGGTGATGCCCTGGCACAGGTAGCCCAGAGCAGCTGTGGCTGCCCCACCCCTGGCAGTGCCCAAGGCCAGGTCGGATGGGGCTTGGAGCACCCTGGGACAGTGGAAGATGCCCCTGCCCATGGCAGGGGATGGAACAAGATTAGCCCTTAAGTCCCTTCCAACCCAAACCATTCTGCAAATCCATGATTTCAAGAACTTCCAAAGCCAGTACTCTGGGAGCTGCTGGCACTTGCAGCAGGGGAGCTGCAGGGGTGTTCTCTGTGAGCAGAGCCTCACCAGGAGCTGCCCATTTGCAGGGCACAGCCAGTGCCAAATGGCTGCAGAACAGTCTGGCCAAAGCCAGAGAGAGACCACCGAGACCAGCAGTGAGGGTGCCTCAGATAAAGGCTACAAGCGATGTCCAACAGCAGCTGTGAGCAAGGGATGGGAGCACGTGAGAGAAAAAGCCCTGCAGACCCTGGGGCCAGCGCAGAAGGAGGGGCTGGAGGTGCTCCAGGCACCAGAGCAGAGCTTTCCCCTGCAGCCTGTGATGGAAGCCGTGGTGAGGCAGGATGTGCCCTGCAGACGTGGAGGTTGCCACGCTAGAGCACGTGAACGTGTCCATAAGGAAGCTGTGCCTTCCCAGAGAGCCTGAGCTGGAGCAGGCTCCCTCTTGCTCACAGACTGGAGCTCTAACTGGCCCTAACACCCAGAACCATTGCCCACTGACACCATCCCCAGCCCCTGCCATTCAGGACCTGAGATAAGCCAGAGAGAGTTCACATTCACGGTGGGGCAGAAGCCAGGAGACAGCTCTGGGCTGTGGAACATGCATGAAGCCAACCCCCAAGTCCTTCCACTCCCTCAGTCCCTTTGCCAACAGCTCAAGCTGGGCAGAGGGGATGGGGACAACCAGGAGACAGCAAAGGAGCCTGACAAGGGAAAACAAAAATAAATCCCAAGTCCTGAGTGAGCTTTTGGGCAGCTCATGACACCAAATACTGCCCAGCTCAGGAAATGGGAGGTCCCAGTGGTACTGAAGAACGTCCCACAGATGTCCAAGCCATGTGCTTGTGTGTGGGTGGCCAGGCTGGTGAACACCAGTGTGCCAGCTCTGCCAGTGGGATTCCAAGCCTTGGATGGCACAAGGCACAAGGATCAGCCTGCAGGGGCTGTGCTGGCAGCTGCCAGAGCAGCAATGGCTCTGAGTCAGCAGCTCCCAGGCACTTCCAGGAGGCAGAGCCCTTCCAACCAGCTCTCTGCAGGGCTTCCAGGAACAGCAAATGGGCAGCAGTGCCCCCACGGTGAGTAATCACCCTCCTGGGACGCAGGGAATCGTTGTTCCCCAGCCCTGTGTGCACCCACACGCCAGGGCAGCCTTGCAGCTGCAGCAGCCTCGGATCAGCCACGGCTGCAGGAGGGCAGTGGGCAGGACCCGGGGAGGGGGGCTGGCACAGGGGGCTCATGCAAAATGTGGCTGGTGCTGTGGGGCTATCAAATACAGGGATTCTGGGGGGAGTTCAAGGGGAAATGGGAGATATTTGCTGTCTGAATGTTTTCTCCTAAAACAAGCGCTGAGAGGATTTGGAAGGACAGACAAACCCTTGATTACTGCAGTGATTTTGTCAGACATACAGCAGCACTGTGTGAACAGTCTCTAAAAAGGAACAGGATTATCATGGAATCATTCAGGTTGGAGCAATCCTCCAAGGTCATTGAGTTAACCCGGCACTGCCATCACTAACCATATCCCCAAGAGCCACATCCACACATCTGTTAATCCCTCCAGGGATGGTGACTCCACCATTGCCCTTCACAGCCTATTCCATTGCCTGACCACAATTTCTGTGAACAAATTCTCTCTGATCTTCCTACATCCTTTCAGGGAGCTGTAGAGAGCAAGAAGGTCCTTCCTGAGCCTCTTTTTCTCCAGGCTGAGAGCTGTTTTTAGCACTGGGTAGAACATTGGATGCAGAACCACGTGCTGCACAGCACCACAGCCACGGGCCAGCACCACTGGACTGGACGTCCTAATGCAGGTGTCTTTATTTTGTCACTATTCAGAAGGAAAAATGTCCCATGCACCTCAGGAATGTATCCCAGGAACACTCCAGAAGCACAACTGGTTTGGCCTGAACTCGAAGGCAGCCCCATTCCTGAAGGAACACAGTCAGCTTCACAGAGTGGTGGGGAGGGCAGGGGACAGCACAGCTGGGCAGATGTGCACAGTGCCAGGTTTGCCCCTGGGTGCCCTGAGGCCCATTTCACCAGCTCCTGCCAATTCCCAGCCTGACCCCCTCAGACATAGGTCCCTCGTCCCTGAGCTGGGTTTGTGAGGAGTTCTCCTCTGCACTGAGCAGTCAGGGGTGGCACAGGCACCCATTCCACCCTGATGTCACACCCACTCTCCAGCTGGGCTCTCCTGGGTGCTGCCCAGGACTGCCAGGGCTCCAGGAGGGCCTTGGAGCGGCTCACATCACCATCCAGGCTGTTCCCCCAGCAGGCTGTCCAGTCTCCACTGGGTATCCTGGCTGTCCACCCCTCAATTCCTCTTCCAGTTTCCCCTCAATGTCTTATCAGTTGATGCTGGCAAACCGTGGGCAGCCAAAGTGACCTCAGCACTGCAGCTTTCACACCAGAGGAGCCCACCACAACCCAGAGAGCCCTCATTTCCAGACAGGACACAACTCAAAGGGTGAGAGGAGCCATTTCTGGCAGGCCCCAGCCCTGTCCAACATCAGATCTCCCACGCTGCAGCCATGGCCTACCCTCCTTGGCATGTGGCCTGCCACCTCACCAGCCCAGCCAAAGGTGCCCATGCACCCACACAGCAGTGTCCCAGGCCTCCAGCAGACCCCCCTGTGCTCCTCTGTGCTCCTGCATACCCACTGTGAGAGCCCCCAGGGTCCTTCAGCACTCACATTTCCTGCTCTGGCTTCCACTTCCTCACACTGCTTGCCTGAACTCTCAATTTTTAATTGACTTCTCCTCCCTCTCCTCCCACCCAAAGCACAGCCACACACACCTCCCTGCCACATGTGAGTACAGTCACCCAGGGGGACAGACAGCCACTGCCTTTCCAAATCCAAATGGATTTTCATTAATAATTCCTCCTCAAGCTATTCCCAGCAGTTTTCCACTCATTATCCCTGACTTCTTCCCCTCTCAATAATTTAGCTGTAGCTTTGTAGAGCCAGTTCTTGGAATGTGCCCATAGCAGGAGCTCCTGGTGCACCCACAGTGGGATCTCCATGGGTGATGCTGAGGTCCCAGAGATCCCAGGACTTCTGGCCACCTTCCTCCTGCTGCCTGTGCTGCTGCCCAGCTCCACTGCCCACACCCTGCTGCTCCTGCTCCCAGCGTGCCTGGAAAGCACCAAACTCCCACACGTCAGAATAATCTCAGGGAAGAGTAAAAGGATTTAGGGTTTGCTCAGCTCAGCCCTCCTAAACCCATTTCTGCAGATCAGGGATAATCCCCAGTGTCAGCACCAAGACAAGGGCGACTCAGCAAGAGAAGGCAGAGCTCCAGCTGCCAAGAAACGCTGCTGGGGCTGGAGGGGCTCTGCCCAGAGCACCCTGCCCACCCTGGGGTCCCTGCCCCTCCCTGCCCACACAGGCAGCACCCCAGGAAGCCCCACGGCCGGGTGACATGGCCCATCCAGCAGAGAGGTGGCTCCAAGGGTGCCAGGGCTGTGCCAGCCGTGGTGACACAGCTGCACAGGGCAGGGCTGGCCTCCCCACCTCGTGGATGCCAGGCTGCCACTTCTGATCCTGCTGCTCCCTTCTCCCAGCACTTCCCAGAGCAGCCCCACATTTCTGTTCTTCACACCCCCTTAACACCTCCCCCAAGAGTCAAAAGCATGAGGAATCCCATGGCCATGCCATGAGGAGGACTGAGGGGATGGGGAGGGGATGGGGCAATCCTGGCTGCCAGAAGAAGGTGAGAGAAACTCAGCCACAGACCAGTGTCTGTGACACCCAAGAGCTGTGCCACTGATGTCACCAATGCCACCCAGCATGCCACCCGCTGGGGACAACCCCAGAGCCCAGCTCACTGCCCACCAGAGCAGGGTCCTGGCTGCTACAGAGGGGTCTCTGGCTCTTCTTCTCCCCTTGGTATACAGGGCCCAGCTGGGAACCACTCCAAATCCAGCAGGGAGAAGCAAGGAGAGCCTGAGGACACCACGTGCCCCCAGCCCACTGCATCCAGTGATGGCTGGGAGAGCCCTGGGCTGGAGCTGAGCTCTGCCACTCCAGACAGCAAGGGCACAGCTGCCATATCCCCTCACATTTTGGCTCCTTTCTCTCCTTCCTCCCTCTTTCTAACCTTCCTGGACAAAGACTCGGGCTCCAGGAGAGGGCACACAGACTCCCTGTGCAGCCAGCTCAGCTCACCCACCCATCCACGTGGATCCCAGCCAGGGCACAAGGACCAGCCAAGGCTGGAAACCACAGCGGGACTGGGACCAAATTCACACACACAGGATGAACCAGAGAGAGACAAGGCTGCCACAGGCTCAGGGCAGTGATGGCCCTGTGTCCCCTCACCGCCAGGGCTCCTTGTCTCCCACTCTATCCCAAGCACCAGCACACAGAACAGCAGGGACTGAGGTGCTGTCCTGGGTGGCACTGCTGGCAGTCACACAGAGCCAAGGAGCCTCAGGTCCCTGCTGCACTCAGATGGGAGCAGCAGCACCTCTGGCAGTAAGGATGGGCTCCTGCTCCTCACTGCCCATCACACAACAGGCTCTGGCTGCAACAGGGAGTGCTGCCCAAAGGAGACAAAGTTCCCCAGCAGCAGCAAAACACAGCTTCCAGGAGTGCCACTAACCCTTCAGGCTAAATTAAGCCCAAAATAATTACAGAACAGCTGATTTTGATTCTTTTTTTCCATGTTGCCATGAATCAGACTCCAATTAATTGATATTAACTCTGCACTCAGTGTGGTGGATCACCCAGGGCTGCTCAGGGTGATGGAGCAGACAATGGGTGCTGGCGATCACGGAGCTGGGGTGTGCAGGAGAGCTGCACAGGAAAAGGGAATATCACCTGGGATAACACATTAAGGGGAAACAGAAGAAAAACCCACATGGGCACAGGAAGAGAGAGCAGAGATGTCCCAGGCACCCTCACTGCAGCCTCGGGATCATGCACAGGAACTCCATGTGTCCTGTTCCTGTGGGCAGCACCCAAGGGCTGGCAGTGGGTGCCACCATGCTGGGCACGACGTGGCCCTGGGAGCCTCACACAGATGGTGGCAAAGGGAAGGTGAGGAATAGTATGAGCATTCCTGCTTCCATGAGCTGAGCACCCACAGCATGAGCACCCCCTCACCCACGGCCTGAGCACCCCATAACTCACAGCCTGGGCATCCCCACACCCATGGCATGAGCACCCCTAAACTCACAGCCTGGGCACCCCTGGCACCATGGCCTAAGCACCCCCTCACCCATGGCCTGAGCACCCCTAAACCCACAGCCTGGGCATCCCTGGCACCATGGCCTGAGCACCCCATAACTCACAGCCTGGGCATCACCACACCCATGGCCTGAGCACCCCATAACTCACAGCCTGGGCACCTCTGGCACCATGGCCTGAGCACCCCCTCACCCACACTCGCCCCTGTTCTGCCTGCACCCCATGGCACCCACTGGACCAGTGCCAGGAGGAACTGGGCTAGTCGAGAGCTGGAATTGCCAGTTGTTCCCAGAGCCCACGGGGAGGGCTGGACTGGTCACTCCCTGCACAGCTGTGCCCAAAGCCGACACACAGCCGGGCCCCTGGCCCACCCAGAGGAGTCACCGTGACCTGCCAGCCCTCGCTGTGTCCCTGTCCCTCAAACACACACTGCCTGTGGCTACCAGCACAGCAGCCACCCCCAAACACAGGAAAGCCCAGCCCATCCCACACAGACAGAGCCCAGCTTCCACAAGAAAGTGAAGGGCAACCCAGCCTGAAATCTCAAGAAATGCTGACCAGCAGCCAGGTCAGAAGTCCTGGAGACCTCATACCCTGGGGTACCCCCTTTAAAACCAGAGCTGGGGCAGTGCTGGGGCCTGGGAAGGCTGGGGATGTGCAAGGCCTACACAGAACACCTGAGCTGCTGCAGTGACCTGGGTGAAGCCAGAAGGACAAACAGCTCTTTGAGCAAAATGTATTTATTCTTGGGCTGACGTGGGCATGTAAATCGATTGTAAACAGACTCAGGCTGGAATGAGAAGACCACTGGAGGGTATGTCCTAGAGTGGCCCTTCAACGAGGATTACTGGCAGGAGAAACAAAACTCCTCCAAGATGGAGCTGGAGCAGTGTCTGCAAGGGTGACAAAAGTATCTGTGTGACACAGGGACAGGACAAAGCCACCTGAGGCAACCCAAGCACAGTCTGGCACTGCCATAAGGGCCATGGGTAGCATTAGCACCACACTGCTAGGGATGGCCAGGCCAAGCGAGGTATTGGAGACAGTTTGGGAGATCCTGGACCCCCCCAGCGGGCAGAGGAACCCCCTCCCTGCACCAAACACCCTCCAGCCTCTACAGCACACACCAGGGTTGGTGTAGGGGCAGCCACAGCTGCACTGACCATGGGCGAAGGGACAGGCTGGGAACACACACTCAGGGACCTGCCTGGAGGAGGGAGAAGCAGGAAGCAAAGAGGGAGAATGCTGAGGGCCACAGGGGCACCTGCTCTCACTGTCCCCTTGCTCTGCTGTGGCTCTGCTGCCACACCATGCCCTTCCCACCCCACTGAGGCTGCTGGTGAGGACCATGACATCCACCAGCTGCACTGCTGTGTCCTCCAGCCTCAGCCCCTCTGCAGGAGCTGCAGGAAGCAACCAGAATCATCCACCCTCCCTGGGCCACTCACGATTTTATGTCCATCAAAGCCACTCCACATCCTGACATCCAACTAGGCCAAGGGCAAAGTCCTGCAGCTGGGTCAGGGCAATCCCCAGTGCCAGCAGAGACTGGGGGAGAGCTGGAGAGATGAAGGGATGGATGGAGAACACCCTGCAGAGAAGGACTGGAAGGTTCTGGGGACAAATGGGACTTGACCTAGCCATGAGCACTGGCAGCACAGAAAGACAAGTGTCTCCTGGGCTCATCCTCAGCCCTGTGGGCAGCAGGAGAGGGAGGGGATGCTCCCCCTCTGCTCCACTCTCCTGAGACACCCTGGAGCTGCCTCCACCTCTGGGGTCTCAGCACAGGACCGAGGTGTTGAACTGAGGGTGGAGTCAGGTTGGACATGGGGAAAAAAAGTGTCAGACCAAGAGGGGCTGGCACAGGATGCCCAGAGCAGCTGTGGTTGCCCCATCCAACCTGGAAGTGTTTAAGGCCAGATTGGACTGGGATGGGAGCACCCTGGACTAGTGGAAGGTGTCCCTGCCCACAGCAGGGGGGTGGAACGAGAAGAGCTTTAAGGACCCTTCCAGTCCAAGGCACTCTGTGAATGTGTCCCTGGCCAGACCACCTGGGCAGGGGCAGCTCCCAGCTCCACTAAGGCTGCAGATGAAGGGTGAGAGCAGAAGATGAATAGGGGAGATATGTTGCTTTTGCCTTCTGTGTCCAGGACATGCACAGACACCTTTTCCCAGATCCCTTGCTCTGCTGGGGCTACACTTGCTTTATTTTCAAAGTCTGATGGAGTCTGGGCTGTCTCTGATTTCCAATCAGGAAGCTGGGAGAGGGTGAAGGAGCAAAGAGAAGACAGGAGAACAAAGTCACCCTCACCTGTCCTCTGCACTGCTCCTCCCAAAGGAGCACCACAGTCCTGAGCCTGCAGCCCCCAACACAGCACTGCTGCAACTCCTGCTCTTCAGGAAAACCTCCTCCCTGCCCTGGTGCGACCAGTATCCCCAGAAAGGGAAAGTACCCCCAGAAAACTACTGCACAGTGAGAGGGCACAGAAAGCCATGTCTGAGGGGGCAGCTCCTGCAGGAACCAGAGCAGCAGATCCTCGGAGCACACTGGGCTTCCTGCTGGGACACTCTCCCAAAGGACCTGCTGAGAGCTGAGGCTGTGCTTACAGAGAGCACAGAGCCAGCTCAGGGGTCCAGCCAGCACCCAGACAGCTCCAAATTGGCTTTTTTACACAGGCCAGTGCTACCTCAACAGCATCAGACAGAAGAGAGCAGCTACAGTTGTCTCCTTGCCTACCTGACACATCTCTCCACCTGAAAATGGTCTGCTAGGAATAACAGGGGCCACTCTCCAAGGAACTCCCACAGCCAGAAAGACTGAACAAAGTCACCTGGGCCCTGGTGTCGAACACCACCACCCTGAGCCTGCACAGCTGAAATTATGAAGCTGGAAGTCAAGTGCCCATGGAAGTGAAGCTCCCTTTCTGTCCTGGTGCAGCTGTAATGGACCTGCTCCCAGGTCTGAAGTATTTACTGGGTCTGCTGAAGCCTGCAGAGATGGGCTGAGCTGACAGGCTGAGAGACACAACTTGGGATGTGAAGATTTCTGTTCCCAGAGGCAATCCATGGAGCAAACAGCTGCGTTACATAACACAGTGCTGGAGAGCCATGGAGCACAGCCGCTGGAGACAGGCGGCGCTCAGAGGAGAGGAATGGCACAGGAGCCCTCCCTGACCACTCCAGGAAAACAACAAACGTGATTTCATTGCTTGCTGGCTGCAATGTCACCCAGAGCCACCTCCTCTGGTATGTGGCCTGGACCAAGGAGTAAAGTAGGAGCAGCTGATTCCAGCGCCAGGAGCAACAACAGCCGCAGCAGTCACTGGGAAGGATTTTAGGAATGGGTCTGGCAGGAGCTGTGGCTCCAATCCAGAGCAGCACAGCGATGGCCCCAGCCCAAGGAGGAACACAGCTCCTCAGCTTTTCCAGTCCCACCCCAGTCCCACGAGGACGCTGCCCAGCTGGGTGGGGAGACCTTCCCCGTGCCCCTGCAGCCAGACCCGAGCCTGCCGGAGCCACGGGCTGTCCCCTCACTGTCCCAGTGCCAAAGGCAGCTCCCCACACACTGGGCTCCAAAATAAGCCCAGGCAGCAGTGGCAAGATCCAAAACCAGTCTGTGGAGCCAGAAGAGGGATCAGCAGGAAGGGGGGGATGGGCCCTTCCAAGAGACATGGATCCTGCACCTCCACACACCAGGCAGGTAAATCCAGGCCACACAGACACTGGACCTCACTTTCTCCTGAAAACAAAGAACTCCAAGGGCTTGCATCTGCCTAAGCACAGCCACCTAAAAAGCAGATTCCAGTGGGACTGTGCCCATGGAGTCCCTCTCCTCTCTTACTGACCCTGAAAAGCAGCTATTCACCATCTCTCCATCCATCCCTCCACTCAGTATCCCAACAGCAATGCCAACCTCTGCCCAGACATTTCCCAGGCTACCAGCCCAGCTCTGTTCCACTCTAAAGCCCCACTCCAAAGTCCTCCAGCTCCAGGAGGGACTTGCTGGTGGTGTTTAAGGAGTTTGTGTCTCTGACGGAGAAGCTACACCCACACCAAGCCAAGCTGCACAGCACATGTGCCTCCAGACGAGGATGAGAAGTCCGTGACATTCTCTGGCTTCCTGGAGGAACATTTCCCCTCATCCTGCAGTGAAGGTTCCACATGATGCTAAAGTACTTGGAGATCTCTAATAAGCAAGGTGCTGTTCCAGAGGGGATGAGCAGCATCCCAAATCCCTGCAGAGAGCAACATCTTGCCCTGATGGCCATCCCAGGTGTCACTCCTTGCCATGTTAAACAGCAAACCACAGTCAGCACATCCCAAAATTAGCCTCTCACAACCCACATTTTAGTGTCCTTTGGCTCCATCCCCCTCCCATGCCTCATGGGAACCTGTTTCTGAATTTCCAAATTAATCTTAGTAAATTCACAGCCCTGGGTTATAAATTTGCACTAATGAGCAGGTTCTCTGTGGGTTCAGGGACACAGGAGGGTGGGGGTGAGGCTGCCAGCACAGACAATGACCTGGCAGAGCAGGTTCAGACGTGGCCACCAAAATGGTCCAAGGGCTGGGACAAGGGGCAGTGGGGCCAGATTGGACATGGGGGAGAAATGTCAGCCTGTGAGGGTGGTGAGGGGCTGACAAAGGCTGTCCAGAGAAGTTGTGGCTGCCCCATCCCTGGAAGTGTTCAAGGGCACATGGGACAGGGCTTGGAGGAAGTGGTGCACTGGTCTGGATTTAAGGATCCCATGGCTGGGATGTGGAACTGGATGATCTTTGAAGGTCCCTTCCAACCCAAAGCACTCTGTGGTTCTGAGTCTGCCCACTGCTGAGCCCTGGCACACCCCCTGAACACACCACAAAGCTACAAATCACTATTTCAGATCAATGTGTGGGCTCCTCTCTCGCTGTCCAAACAATTCTGGGTATGACAAACTGAATTCTCTACATTACCAAGGCAAAGTAACGCTGTAAAACAAAACCAGGAGCACTTCCAAGGTCCTGGATCCTTCTGGAAGTCATGGGAATGTCACCACATCTTGTCCACTGCATATCTCAGATTTTTCAATAGATTATTATGCTTTTAGGCCACGAGTGCCCTTTGCAGACCCAAGTGGACCCCATGCCACTGCAGCAGCCAGGAGCACAGCAGCTCTTCTCTGAACACCCCCAAACAGGAACACTGCAACATCTTACAGTGAAAGCACAAGAGCCTGGAGGATGATTGAGCAATAGCCTGAGACATGTGAACTCCCTTGAGAAAATCCCTCACTTCCAGGCTTGGCCAAGGAAATTTAGCTGAGGAACAGCTGCCAGAAGAGGAGAGCCTGAGACCACTTAGGAAGGGCCAGTCCTTCCAAGTAATTACAAAATCTACTGATTTGACATTGTGCTGGATGCAGGGCAACGTGTGTGTGGGCACCTTTCTAGGACCTCCAGGCACAATTCCAGAAGCAGACATGGAATTGCACTGGGCAAATGAGCAGTGGATGGGAAGAGGGTAGATGAGCAGAGAGAGACCTGGCCTCAGCTTTCCAGCCTCTCAGCACTGGGAGCACGAGCAGCACTCAGCCCATGGAAGCAGCTCCTTTGCCAAAATGAGGGCTGCCAGTGCAGGAGCCATCCTGCAGGGTCACACCTGCAGCATCCAACACCCCTGTGACACCAGCAGCACCATGGAGGAGGGCAAAGGGGATCCCCCTGGGCTCAGTGTTACACTGAAGGGGGAGCTCGGGGCAGCAGAGCTGTCCCAGGGCTGGCCCTGAGCCTGGGCAGCTCCAGCCCCACCCTGCAGTGCTCCCCCTGCTCTCCCTGCACAGCTCAGCCCTCGGATCCACAGCAAGGGCTTTGCAGACACTGAAGCTGGAAAGCCCCTGCTGACCTCACCACCCCCACAGCACTCACAGTTCTAACTCTGCAGATCCCCCAGACACCCAAATGTGCCTCCCCTTGGGTGCTCGAATCCCTAACTCCAGCTCCTGGCAGCCAACCTTTCCTCTGGAAGACAAGGCTGGTGAAGAAAGAGGTCTGGAAGGGACAGACTCTTTGGCCAGCCAGCAACAAACTGTCCCCAGGACAGAGATGCAAGGTCCCACTGCCCACCTCTGGCTCAAAGAGGAGCTGTAACATTTCTGGGCCCAAATAGGTGACACTTGGTCTGTTCTGCCTTATCCACCCCAGGCAGCCCAGGGCAAGACAACAGCCAAGCACCACAAAAACAGCCACGTGCTCTTCCCAGCCTCCACACTGCCCCATCCTCACAGAAATCCCCCTCTGGCAACCTCACTGGCCTCTCACCACCTCTCCAGGCCTGAAAGCCACCAGGCAACAGGCAAGTCTAGGCCCTCCACCAGCCTGGCCACCTGCAGACACAGGGGACTGTGCCTGGCTCCAGGCACCCCTCAGTGACGCCCACAGGACACAGGGAGCTCATGGCTCACTCACTTTCATCAGGGTTGGGTGAAGCGAGGATGGCGCTGTGCTTCCTTTTCACTTCTTCCACATTCTCTGAGATTTTATCAATGAAGCCTCGGATTTCTTCCACCTGTGAAGTGAGACAACAAGACAGGTGGTCTGTGACAGCCCTGGACTTTTGGAAAGTGAAGGGATTATTATGCCCTATTCCAAAGCAACCACGACATGTCTGAACCACAGCAAACATCCTCCTGGATAAATATTTTCCAGCTTGAAACTATAGCACCCTGTGGAATCAGACCTTCTCCATCCCACCAGCCAGCTCTGAGTCACAGCAGTGTAATACAGACTGTATGTCCTGTATTCTTTGTGATAAACTGAGAAACTCCTGGGATTTATATAAATCAGCATCAGATTGACTCCCAGACTCTGTGCCACTGGCAGAACACTGCTGAGACTGCACAAGCCAGGCTGGCAGCAGCTCAGTCCCCCAGGCTCCTTGCTCCATAAAAAGGTACAGAAACACCCAACTTGATCCTCACCCCCCATTCCAGGGAGGCCACATTTTCCAAAAGATCCATTCTGGCATTTTCCCTGCACTTCTTTGCTACAGGAAGACACCAGCATGGCCCAGGAGGGGAAACCTCTCCTGTGTTCTGTGCCTGCCAGGCTGCTCACCCTCTAACTCAGTCTTCTCCTTCGGCTCACACCACTCCTTTGCTCATCTTCCTCCACCTGCACATCAGATTTATCCCAGTTCCCACTCCATTGCCTGCACAGATCCCTTTTAACACCCCCCACACACATGCCATGCTAAGGGTGTGCTAAAAATCCGCAAGCAGATCTTACAGCCACCCACATGCCAGAAGACAACCTCTTGTTTGGGAACGGGAGGCACAAAATTAAATCAGTGCCATGCAGAGACTGCTGCTCTGCAGAGGTGCTCTGGGGAAAGGCCTGGGAGCTGCATGTGAGGCTTCCCTGCTCCCAACACCTGGGCTACGGCCTCACTGGGTTCTGGAGGAGCAGGAAAACATCCATAGGGCAGCACAGCTCAGGTCTGCAGGGAAGCCAGGCTCCTGCTGTGCAGCACTCAGCATAGCCCTGAGCATCAGCTGAGCAGCACCAGCCAGGGCAGGACCTTCATCCCCATCCTTCATCCCCAGCGGCCGCAGGGAGTCTGGACCACAACCCACCCCGGTTCAGAAAGGTCTGAACCAGCTTCAAAGGCACACTGGAGGAACAAACCTCTCACCTGCTCAAAGAACTCATCCATGAAACGATCCCGGTCCACACTGACGGTGACTTCATCATCATCATCACTGTCCTTTGCCTGCAACAACACAGACAGAGAGAGGCATCAGCGAGTGCTTGCTGCAGAGCTCACTGCTCTGCTTCAGGAGCTCCTGTGAGGCATCTCCCCCTCCTCCTGTGCTCACTTGCTCCGAGGAGCTGGGGCAAACACCAGCAGAGTGTGGAACACCCCAGGCACTGCCACTCCAAGCCCCCAGGACTCTGAGAGAGCAGAGAACAGACACATCCAGCAGTGAGGGATGGACAAACACCACGGCAGGCAGCATCCCATGGCACAACCTCCACAGCCAGCATGGGACACAGCCAAGGACAGCCCACACCCAGGGAGTGGGAGCTGCAAGGGCACCCTCAGCCCTGGGAGAGCACACGGGCTCTGCAAGGAGCAGGAACTGGAAACACCACGAGAAACACCATGGGAAACGCCTCAGGATCCACCATGGGAAACACCTCAGGATCCACCATGGGAAACACCTCAGGATCCGCCATGGGAAACACCATGGGAAATACCATGGGAAACACCACAGGATCCGCCATGGGAAACACCTCAGGATCCACCATGGGAAACACCTCAGGATCCGCCATGGGAAACACCACAGGATCCACCATGGGAAACACCACAGGATCCACCACGGGAAACACCTCAGGATCCACCATGGGAAACACCTCAGGATCCACCATGGGAAACACCACTGGAAACACCACAGGAAACACCTCAGGATCCGCCATGGGAAACACCAGGATGCTGCCATGGGAAAGCACAAGGCATGTCACAATGGGAAACATGAGGGATGCCGTGATGGGAAACACGAGGGTGCTGTGATGGGGAAACACGAGGGATACTGTGATGGGGAACACAAGGAATGCTGTAATNCCACAGGATCCACCATGGGAAACACCACAGGATCCACCACGGGAAACACCTCAGGATCCACCATGGGAAACACCTCAGGATCCACCATGGGAAACACCACTGGAAACACCACAGGAAACACCTCAGGATCCGCCATGGGAAACACCAGGATGCTGCCATGGGAAAGCACAAGGCATGTCACAATGGGAAACACGAGGGATGCTGTGATGGGGAAACACGAGGGATACTGTGATGGGGAACACAAGGAATGCTGTAATGGGGAACACAAGGAATGCTGTGATGGGGAAACACAAGGAATGCTGTGATGGGAAACACGAGGAATGCTGTGATGGGGGAACACAAGGAATGCTGTGATGGGGAAACACGAGGAATGCTGCCATGGGAAACACAAGGAATGCTGCCACAGGAGAAAGCATGGGCGACACTGTGATGGGAAAACACGAGGGATGCTGCAATGGGAAACATGAGGGATGCTGTCACAGGAAACACAAGGAATGCTGCCACGGGAGAGCACGAGGGAAGCTGCAGTGGGAAACATGAGGAAAGCTGCAATAGGAAACAGGAGATGCTGCAGTGGGAAAACATGAAGAATGCCACGTCAGGAAAACATAAGGGATGCCATGATGGTAAAAAGAAGGGATGCTGCCATGGGAAGGCACGAGGGAAGGTGCGATGGGAAACACAAGGGATGCTGTGATGGGAAAATAAAAGGAGTGCTGCAGAGTGCAGGAAAGGTGGGAGCAAACAGATAATACAGCAGAACTAGTAAAGTCACAGCAGGCAAATGAGGGGTTGTCCTTGTCTGCAGAAGCATGTGTGTCATTGTCACCAGAGATGAAAACACCTCCTGTCCCAGCAAGGCGGGGGATGCAAGCTCTCAAGGGAAGGAAAAATTACAGTCCTCCACATAAGGAGACATTTAAAATATTATTATCCAAAGCAGTTACATGACGGAGGGAAATGGAAAATTAACAGGTTGGAAAAGTTTCCTCTCACTCCATCTTTACAAGAGAGAAGGACTCAGTGGAATGGAGATTTAAGACAGGACTGCCTCTGCTCATCTCATGGTGATTGCAGTTTGTGCAGACAGTTACACATCACCCCATGGCCCCTCTGCACTCTGCAGAGAGGTACAGTCTCTGGAGGCTCTACTACAGTCTCCAGAGAGAGCCCTCTTACACTGAAATAAGCCAGATGAAATGTCTATTCTGCCCCCTAAAGTTGTCTTTCCACCCTGCAGTGACTGACTTGGGTGGGATCATCCGGACACCTCAGCTTCCAGCCTTGGCACCACCTGTGGCACTCTTTGCCTGGGTAACACTCACACACTGTTATCCCACTCATGGTTATCCAGAGCTTTTGTGACCAGAGAGCTCCCACAACTCTGGGGAAAATCTCACCCTGACAAGGAAAAGCAGGCATGGTGCTGCTCGTACCCACCACTCTATGGGCACAGAAAACTGTGCCCCAACGTCTGAAATTGTGCCCATTGGGGGCACAGCCACTCAGGCCAGGAGCTGCTGGCACAGTGAGGCTGGGGCATGGCCAAGGCTGCCAGTCTGGGGATGGGCTGGTACATTTAAATCCCTCCAGTGATGGTGACCCCACCACTGCCCTGCACAGCCTGTTCCTGGGTTTGACAACCCCTTCCATGAAGACATTTTGCCTCATATCCAACCTAAACCTTCCCAGGAGCAACTCGAGGCCATTTCCACTTGTGCTGTCACTTGATAACCTGGGAAAACAGAGTGACCCTCACCTGGCTCCACCCTCCTGTCAAGGAGTTGTAGAGAGTTAAGAAGGTTCCCCCTGAGCCTCCTTTTCTCCAGGTTGAGCCACCCCAGCTCCCTCAGCCACTCCTGGTCCTCCAGACCCTTCCCCAGCTCTGTTTCCTTCTCTGGACATGCTCCAGCCCCTCAGTGGCTTCCTTTTCGAGGGGCCCAAAGCTGACCCCATGATTTGAGGTGCCTCAGCAGTGCCCAGCCCAGGGGACAGTCACTGTCCTGGTCCCACTGGCTACATCTGTGCTGGGACAAGCTGGGGCTGTGCAGTCCCTGCAGCAGGCACTGCCTTCTGCATCAGGCAGGGCCAGCCTGATGGCCCTGAAGCTTTTTGCTTCCAAAATTCTGCAGTTTGCTCACACCAGGCCCACACCAGCTCTCCCATTCCCCTCAGCAGTCACAGTCCAGCACGGAGAGCCAGAGCACAGCTCAGGCTTGGGGCAGAGCAGGATACATGAGCACATCCAACCCCTCCCACACCTCCCTGGAGCCAAGGGCAGGGTTTGGCTGCAGGCTCTTTTAAATCCTCCCTGCATGCCAGTGCCACCAGACAGCCCAGTCCCTCCCCCTGTCCCTGCCATCAGTGCTCCAGCCTTGCTCAAAACCATCTGAGCACAGTGACAGCTGTCACCCTGCAGTCCCAGCCCCAGCGCTGACTGTGCCACCCCTTCAGCCAGCAGCAAGCCTGGCTGCAAGCTCAGGTCCCCTTGGGATCAATGCCCATGTGTGCTCCACTGCTCCCAGAGCATCCCAAGCACCCCCCAGCACCCACAGCACGTGGGAGGAGGGCTCACCATCCAGGAGGTCACAAAGAACCATGTCCTGAAGCTGGGAATGTGGGGACAGATCTTTGCTACAGACATACAAGCTCCATCCACGTTCACATTCCACTTTACATATCCCACCTGCCTGCTAGGTTTGTGCTGGGCTTGATTTTAAGCATCAACAGCTTTTCAGCATCACACACGTTGGTGGGTGGTACTGAGAGCCACTGGATGGGTAGTTCCTCCCACCTACACCCCCCAGGACCTTGGATAATGCCCACAGATCCTGGGGACACACGCTGTGAGTGATGGAGGATGCACCTGCCAATGCCAGGGCAGGGGATCTTTCTTCCCCCACCCTGCTGAGGCTCTCCATGCCAGGGACAAGGACACCCACACCAGCCCCCACAGGTGGAGGGACACAGGTCCTGCCTGCAGCTCCTGCCACCTCAGCATGCACCCAACAGGATGGGCTGTGCAGGAAGGAGTCAAAGGAAAGGGGGCTGAGAGCACCCTGTGGGGCTGGATCAGGGGATTCTGCTGGGTGACAAATGGGACTTGACCTGGGCACTGGCAGCAAAGAAAGGTAAGTGTCCCCTGGGCTCATCCTCAGCCCTGTGGGCAGCAGGAGAGGGAGGGGATGTTCCCCCTCTGCTCCACTCTCCTGAGACACCCTGGAGCTGCCCCCAGCGCTGGGATTCCAGCACAGGACGGTGGTGTTGAACTGAGGGCGGAGTCAGGTTGGACATGGGGATGAAATGTCAGTCCATGAGGGTGGGCTGGCCAGAGCAGCTGTGGCTGCCCCATCCCTGGAGTGTCCAAGGCCAGGCTGGACAGGGCTTGGAGCACCCTGGACTAGTGAAAGGTGTCCTGGCCCATGGCAGGGGGTGGCACTGGATGGGAAGCAGCAGTCAGGCCCTGCAGCCCTGTACAGAAAAACACACCTTCAACACAACTTCCCCACAAGCCTATCCAGCTTTTTTCTGCCATCATTCTGGCAGGATCTCAATTTGCCAGAATTCTATGTCCCTTTTTGAAGCCTGTGAGCAGAGTATTCCCACTGTTAATTTTAAATGCAGGCTTGTACAGAAACCAGGAAGGCCAGGGACTGGAGGCAGAGCAGCAGGAGAGCAGGGCACCTGCCAAGGTGCTCTTCTCCTTGTCACCTCTTGCTTGTCCCTTCCACATCTGAAACAGGCCTGGCTCGTTGCACAAAGGATGCCACATCCCTGCCTAGTCCTGTCCATGCTGCCCACTGGACCCTGCCACACCCAGAAATCCTGCAGGAAGGGGACACACCACCCACAGAAGGGGCTTCTGCCAAAGCCACACACAGCCTCGTCAGAGGCACTCATGGTTGAGGGTAGACCACTCCTGGGAGCACACAGAGATGTTATTTAGGGCAGGCACTGGACAGGGAGAGTGGCACAGAGCCCAGCCAGAAGCCCCATGAAGAGGAAATTACACAGATGGAGCCTGCTGGCCAGGAGGGCACATGTCACTTGTCACTCCGGGCTGGAGAAGGGCACCATCTGTCCAACCCACGTCACTGGAAACACCCTCGGTGCCATCCTGCCCCCTGTCAGGCAGATATCCACCCCACCACCCCCAGCCCTGAGGCACTCAGCAGTCCACTAATGGGTGACTTGGACTGAAACCAGAGGAGATGCCACCAGGAGAACAGCTCCCAGGATGCAGGGCACTGATGGATCAGCTGCTCCCAGCATCTCCCTCCACTCTGGCCCTCACTGCTCCACCCCAAGCTTGAGGTGTCCCCCCAGGATTAACTCTAGTGCAAAAGTAGGAATGAGGCCAAAACTTCCCAAAGGAAACACAAAGCATCACACAGCCACCAGTGTTTTGGCTTCATGCATCCGAGCTTTTCAAAGTCACATGGAAAGCTCCTGTCTCAGTCAAAACTACCTGCAGGTGCTGCTCAGCACAAGCAGCAAACAATTCCCCAGCCTGGGAACTCACAGTGCCAGGCACACCATCCTCCCAGTGCCCCTCCACCTCTGCCTCAGGCCCTGCCAGGCAGCACCAAGGACCCAGGGCTCCCAGACTTTTCCCCCACACAGGGTGGGTGAGGACAACCCTTCTTTTGCAAGCTTTTCATTACTCCTGTCCACCAGAGCCAAGCAGTGGCACCATGTGGGCACTGTCCTGGCAGCTGGGATGGCTCTGGGAGCTGCTGCCTCTTCAGTGCCACTGAGCAGTGGGAGCTAGATGGGGAGGGCAGGGCAGTCAGAGCTCCTCCGGCAGCTTTTGGAGCCTCACAGGGCTCAAAGTGCCCTCCACAAGGGCCAAAATGCCAAGTGGAGGCAGAGACAGACTGTGATACCATCCCTGACAAAAAGGAGTAGCAGATGGGAAGGCATCCAGAGCCCTGGAGCATCCTGGCTCCATGGGTTTTGTAAGCAGCACATGCTAATAAAATCATTACTGAGGAAATTACATTCCCGTGGTTCCAACCCACCCCATTCCCTCTCCAAGCACTTTCTGCAAGAGGCAAAGGAGCACAGAACACCTGAAAAGACTTGGTGCTAGCTCTCCTCCAAACAGCAAAGCTGGCAGGGTGGGCTGTGCAGGGCATGACCAGGTCTGTGTCACCTCAGCAGTGGCCACATGCAGCCCCAAGGTCCTGTCCTCTCCTGTCAGTGCTGCAGATGGATTTGACCATGCCCAGATGCACCCAGGGAGCTGGTGCAGAGGCAGGGCAGAGGAACAACGGGCTCAGCCCCTGCTGGGCACACCCAAACCCAGACACATCCCTCACCAAGCCCTGCTGGCACATTTTCCTAGGAAACATCTGTGTCCAAGCAGGCAGTGAGCTCTTGCCTGCCTCCACACCCCACGGGGCTGTGGGCCCAGGCCATGCTGCCTGCCACCCTCCCAGAGAAGGCAAGCCTCCCAAAAGCACAAGGGAAAGGAAAAGCCACACCAGCTGCCACCCCCTCCTAGGGACCACAAAGAAAGGCCTCATCCCTGAGAGGAGGAGGCTGCTCCACGCTTCCCTCCCAGGCTGCATCTGTTTGTTTGTATTTATGAACACCTCCGTGCTGCTCTGCCCAGCTGAAGAGATCCCAGCCATCTGGGCTTGACTCGCTGTGTACAATCATGTTCTTTTTGTACCGAGAGCAGAGCACGGTGGGAAGCAAGAGCTGCCCCTGGGGCTGCCTCTGAGCAGCTGCGGGTCATGGCTGGGATCCTGTCCCCACACAGAGTGGCACAGGGGGGTCCAACACCCAACAGCAGCCACCCTGTTCCCCATGTCCATCCCCCAGGGCCAGGGCACTGCTGCTGACACCGAGAGCTCCCGGGGCAGCTCGCTCTGGCAGGCAGCTGTGCAAGGAAGGACAAGGTCAGAGTAACTCAGCAGCACTGACATCTCGGCCATCTCCCAGAGCCTAAAGGACACGGAGGAGAATGTACAGATGCCCAAATCTCTGGAAACATCCCAGCCTGGCTCTGTGATGCTTGGCAGCACAGGGGCAGCTCAGCACAGCCTCACCTGGACAAGGTACAGAGCACCCACGGATGTCCCACCACCGAACGAGTCCCTGACCCTGGGGCTGCCCTGACCTCCCCACGCTGCAGGGTGTGCTTTAGGCATCTGCAGCAGCCAGAAAGAGCCTCCAAGCAGGGCTGAAGTCCTGCTCCTGAAGGGAGGTGGTGCCAAGGCTGAGGATAAGGACAGCCAGAGGGTGTGCTCCCAGGAGACAGCCCTGAAGAGCTGGACCACCCAAGACCAAGCTTTAACCCACCTGTGGTCTCAGCCCCAGCCCTTTTTGCAGACCATACAGTGCACCATGATAAACTGGTGCACTATTCCATGGCACACAGGCCCCAAACTCAGCTGTGCCCTGTTCCAGATTAAACCCAGCTGGCAGCCTGGCACCAGCGCTGTTCTCCAGGGATCAGTGTGGGGGCCACTCCTGTCTAACAGCTTTATCAATGGTGTGGGCAAGGGGATCAAGGGCACCCTCAGCAGAAGACACCAAGCTGGGTGAGATGTTGACCTGCTGGAGGGCAGGAGGGATCTGCAGAGCGATCTGGACGGGCTGAACCAGTGGGCCAAGGCCAATCCTGTGACATTCAATGAGGCCAAGTGCCAGGTAACAACTCTAGGGTAACAACAACCCCATGGAATGCTCCAGGCTGGGGGCAGAGTCACTGAAGAGCTGGGAAAGGCCTTGGGGTGCTGGCCAGCAGTAGCTGAACATAAGCCCAGGTGGGCAAGAGGCCAGTGGCACTTGGCTTGGATCAGAAATAGTGACAGGGCAGTGATTGTCCCCCTGTGCTGAACCCTGCTGAGGCACCACAAATCTTGGGGTCAATTCTGGGCCACTCACAACAAGCAGGTCACTGAGATCCTGGAGCGTGTCCAGGGAAGGGAATGGAGCTGGGGAAGGGTCTGGAGCACCAGGAGCAGCTGAGGGAGCTGGAAAAGGGGCTCAGCCTGGAGAGAAGGAGGCTCAGGGGGTACCTCACTCTCTACAACTCCCTGGCAGGAGGGTGGAACCAGGTGGGGGTCAGGCTCTGCTCCCAGAGAATAAGGGACAGGACAAGAGGAAATGCCCTCAAGTTGTGCCAGGGCAAGTTAAGTTGGATACTGGGGAAAATTTCTTCACAGAAAGGGCTGTCCAGCCCAGCTGCCAAGGCACAGGCTGTGCAGGACAGTGGTGGAGTCACCATCCCTGAATGGATTTAACTGATGTGGCACTTGGGGTTAGTGCTGGCCTTGGCAGTGCTGGGGAAACAGCACTCTAAGCTGGATCTTAGAGGGGTTTTCTAACCTAAGCAATTCTAATATTCACCAAAACCAGCCCATGCCTTCCCATTAACAACTTTTTTTTATGAATAAAAACCCAAGGCACGGATGACTTCAGCATTCAGCAACATCTGCATGAGTCAGGTGGTGTTTCCCATTTCCAACACTAGCAGTGCAAGGGAGAACATGATTTCCAAGAGTTTTGTCCTTAGGTGCTTGCTTGCATTCCTGCAAAGTAATTCCCAGCCTTTGGCACACAGTCCAAGCCTTTTATCAGAACCATGATCACTCTTAAGCTCAGTTTTAAATGCAAACAGGTAAAATTCTCCTTAACTCTGAAGAGCAAGTGTCAGAGGTGACAGAGTTGACACCAGTCCAGAGGGCAATGAGCTGAACCCACTGACCTCCTCCCGTAGCTCTGAATCATGGACAGCACTATCACCTACTGGAAAAGCACCCATACTTTACAGCCAGTACTTTATCCAATTACAGTCATGGCTGAAGAATGATTTGGTTAAAAACAGACTTAAACGATCTGAAATTAATTTCTTAACATCCTCTGAGCAGCATCATCACTGTTACAGCTCCTGTGCCGACCACACGTTGCCATGGGCAGCAGAAGGACCTGCAGCCACAACACACACACTCATCTCTTCTGTCCACTCCACTGACCAGGGTCAGCACTCAGAGAGGTCTCTGCTGGGATCAGCACCGTGCTTTGGTGTCTGCCAATGTCACCAAGCCCTGGTGATACCCACTAGTGACACTGCAGCCTGTCCTAGGAAACTAGGACAAAAAGAAAAAGGAAGGAAAGCCTCAGGCAGAGAAGGTGACACAACCACAACTCCCGTGGCTGTGGGATCAACACAGCCTGCAGAATGGTCATCCTTCAAATCCCACTACCTCACCTGCAAACAGGCACTCATGGAACACTGATTTGGAATGGGCCTTCAAGGATGCTCCAGTCCAACCCCTGCCATGGGCAGGGTCACCTCCCACCAAACCAGGCTGCTCACATGGTCGTGAAAGCTCAATGACGTTTCTTTGGTGCTCTTGCCTAGACCCTCTAAAAGAACCTCAGCACCATCCAGGTGAGACACTGATCCTCTCAAAAGGCAAAGTTTTCCTCTGGAAAACCAAAACAAACAGTCATTTCATACACAAACCCAGAGTCTGACAGAACCTGATGGAAGACCAGCAGTGGCAGAGAAAAAGGCAGAGCTCATACTGGAAAACCTGCAGCACACATCTGCAGAAGTACAGCAGCATGGAAGTGGCCACAGTGGCAGCTCTCTCCTGAAAACTCAGAGGACAGTGAGCAGAAAACTTCATTTTTAGTTATTTCCCATGAAAAGAAGCCTGGTCTGCAAGTATTCACTAGAATCTGGAAAACTGCACTGCTAACAGAAAGTTCAGTCCCACCCTGCAGCAAATTTTGACACTGCACAGGCAGGTCTGTCCCCTGGGCTGGGGTGCATCCTGAGGTGCCTGGGGATGCCTGAGGAGGAGGAGGCAGCAGGGAGGAGGAGCCTTCTCCTGTAGAAAGAATATGCTGCCCTCGGGGCAAATGAACACAATTTGGGCAGGAGATTTGGAATTCTACAACCAGTCAGGAGCTGGTCAAGTGGAAGATGTCCCAACCCATGGCAGTAGGGTTGGATGATATGGTTCTTTGAAGGTTCCTTGGCAACTGAGGGGAAACTTTTCTTGAGCCTGAGCTCTCCAGGGCTGCTGCAGCAGAAGGACTTCCTATTCTCCTCTGGATGTCCCCAAGAAGAGCTTTTGGCCAGCAGATGTCCTGGGCTCCACTCACTACTTCCATCACTCCTGCAAAAGGTGATGGAGGAAGAGACCCTGCTGCCAGGGCAGAGCAGCTGTATCACTACAGAAAATACTCAGAATATCACTGAAAAAGGCTGAAAGATGTTTCAGAGCATCTCTCACGCACGACTTGAGCACCCAAAAGTTTGTCTGCTGTGTCAGCCCCACCCCTGGAAGTGTTCAAGGTCAGGCCAGAGAGGGCTCAGAGCAATCTGGTCTAGTCAAAGGTGTTCCTGCCCATGGCAGGGGTGTTGGAACCACGTGGTCTTTGAAGGTCCTTTTCAAGCCAAACCACTCCGTGAGCCCATGACACACCACATGCCACAGCCTGCCCCCTGCTCACAGCCATGTCTGCTCCCTGATTTGGGGGGCAAAAGCAGTGCCCACATTTCCAACAGCAGCCCTGCTTCTGGGCACAGGCAGAGGTGCAGAGGTGCAAGCAGCCCGTGACACGTCCCCCCTGCCCTCTCCTCTTCTTTCAGTTCAGCAAAACTTTCTACTCCTTGTGCTCCCACCGTTGCCTCGTTTCATATTTTTCCCAAGCAAAGAGCCTCTTTGGCTTTGTGCCTGGTCTGGTCCTGACACAGCACTGCTCCATCTCCATTTCCCGTGCTGTCCTCTGCCTGCCCTCCCCTCCCCACACATCTCCAGGATCATCCTGCAGACACCACGGTGCAAGGACACTCCCCTGAGGCAGGTGTGCCCAGGTCACTTGGAGCCAGAACAATACCACACACTCTGTCTTCCTGCTTTCCACCTGGGCTCACCCTCTTCCTTTTTGCTAATATACATAATTTTCTGGAAGAAGCAATTTATCACAGTACTTAACTTAATGAGCCTTACTGTACATGTTCTGCCTGTAGTGATAATTTTGCATATTTCCTGAGAAATCTTGTTAATGGTAAGATACATGGCAAAACAAACATTTGTACAGCTTCCGAGCAGCTCACACACAAAGACACTTCGATTAAAACAACAGGGATGACACTGAACCCTTTTGGCTCCTCTCAGACATCCCATGCACAGCTGATCTATCCGGCTGCACTCATGACCACTCTCATCACTCTCTGGTGCCCACAGATTGACACCAGGTCTCAGTGGGTCAAGAGAATTCCTGTATTTAAGTTGACTTCAGTGGGACCACCAAACCCCCACGCACCAGACCTGAAGCTCCCCAACACACACCAAGGGACTCAGTGTCCCCTCTGAGGTCCATCTGTCCCTCAAACCCTGCCCATCACCCCCTCCCAGGCTGGGGACATGACACACCACCCCGAGCTGACCTGGAGTCTAGGTTCTGCCTGGAGCCATGTTTAAAGCACACAGGAAGGTTTTCCCAGTTTTTGGCTTGCCCTACCACGGTGTGCACCCACTGCTGTGAACAACAGTGGGTTGTCCCTGTGGCACAGGGACACCAGGACCCTGCACTGCTGGGGAACACAAACATCTCACACAGGAGCATGCAGGGCTCGTCTCCATCACTCCTGTCACCTTCTTCCCTTCCAGCTGCCAGCCCAGCAGAGCCCAGCAGGGAGGATTCCCCAGCATCTCCCCCTCCTGCTCCAGGACCCCAAGGGAGCAGGCAGAGCAGCCTCCCTGCCGCAGTGCTGCTGGGACCAGGAACGCTCTGAGGGCAGCCATGATGTCTGACCTGCTCTGCTCCTCCCCACCCCCAAAAATCAGCATTTCAGTGATGCTAAAGCCTGTCAAGCTGAGGCAGAGCAGGCGGCTGCGTGGCCACAGCCACCGGCTGTCACCCGGCACGTGACAGCCCCACTCGGGCCGGGAGGGATGGGGACAGCTGAATTCAGCTGAATTATTTACATGACCCTTTTGGGTGAACAGAAGAGCTCGAAAGCACTTATGGCAACGAAGAGGGTTAAAAAAGGAAAGGAAGATGGCACCTAAACAAGTAAATATATTCATCTCCAAGGTCTGTAGGGACTTGTGCAGCCGGGGGGTTCTGGAAAAGATGGAGACACACAAGGCCTGACCTCTGCAAACAGCAACTGTGATCGACTTCACATTTGTGCCCCCAGGAGAGAAGGGCTCAGTAGGAACAGCATGGAATTAAGAGGAGGAGATGGAGTGAGGTCGGGCTGTGAGTCCTGGGGCACTGCTGCAGATCCACTGCCACAGGGTGGATCCACAGAGCCGGACCTGGAGCCCACCTTCCTTCCTCTCTCCTTTCATTTTGAACTCCCATCTCCCACAGCTCCCACTGGCAGGAGGCAGCGCTGGGAGCAGGGACTTGGCTGTCAGGAGTGGGGATTCAGCCAGCTGGGGAGGGCAGTGGCACGGCACAAACACACAAACATCACTGGAGAAATGCACACAAAAAGAGCTGGTGGAGATGAACAACGGGCACAGGAGGAAAGTGCATCCCAAAAAATGGGCCCTGCCAACGGCTGGGGGGTTGGAACGGGATGGTTCCTTCCAACCTAAACCACTCTGTGATCCTGCAACACTGGCACATCTCCCTCACTTCCTCCCACTCTCAAAACACCATTCATAATTATTTTACCATTTGGACCTGTGTCACACCCTGGAAATCCCAATGTCTCACTGAAACTGAGCTGTCAGCCCGATGGCAGGATGGAGCACCACAGGACTCTCACAATCCTGCATGCACACACCATCTCACCAGGGCTGCCTTTGGGGGTGCTGGGGAACAGGAGCAGCTCCAGACCCGCTCCAGACGGGCAGGAAGGACCACTCATAGCCACAGCTGTGGCACCTGCACAGACACAGCTGTAAACAAAGCTCTGCCCGGCCTCATCCAAGGCATCCTGCAGACCCATCCTCAGCAGCTCTCCTCCAGAAGAGGACATGTTTTATCTGTAAGACAGATTTCCTATCCCTAGTCCAGAGCAGATCCAGGGGCACTACTCCCATAAGGGCACTGAATAAGCTCCAGCAAGTCTGTTCCAAACCAGAGTCGAGGTCCAGAAGAGAGCTGGGATTAGCATTTTGAATTTCAAGTACCATTTAAAAAATCCCATTAAGACATGGAGCTCCTGTTCTGTAGAGCAGCGACTGCCCTGCATCCCCTCCTCTGCTCCAACAATGCCAGCTCTTTTTTTATTAATCCTTCTTTTTTATCATCCCTGGCAGAATTTAAACACTGTATTAACATGAGAAGAACTAACCCAGGCTGTTAATGAGGCAGCAGAGAGGAAACAAGTTCAAACGCTCCTGACTCTGTGTCCACTGCAGCACCTCGCTCCTCCCTAGTGTCTGCCACCACCAAGGGTGTAAATCCATGCTGCCTCACTCACTGCAGTCCTGCCAGGAGGCACCCACTCATATTCAGGGCAACTGGATGCTCAAAAGCATTCCTCCATCCCCAGGAGTCCCCGGGAAGAATGCTGCACCCTCAGCATGAGGCTGATGAATAAGGAGCAGCAGCGGGAGTGAGGCGAAAACACATTTTATTTTTCTTCAGGCGTATTTAAAGGAACAGAGAAATTTTAAAATACTCCATGGCATCACTTCTCAGCCAGCACCGGCTGCCAAAAGGACATTCATGGGGCTTCTTTTTACTATTATTATTAAAAAGCCTGCTTTCCAATCCCATTTCACAGCCTGTGCTGGTGGTGGAGACAGAGCCCCATGTTTGGGTGTTTTCCAGGAAGAGTCGGGAGGCAGCTCCTGGGGGAGCTTCTGCCTCCCCCAGAACCCACAGCCACCCCGGGCACATACAGCCACCCCTGGGCATTCAGAGCTGCCCCTCAGCCCCTGGCTGGCACCACCCCAGCTCCATCCTCCTGGTGTTTTTCAGACCCCTAACTCCCAGCCAGGTGATCAGGTGATCCTGGTGGGAGCTCTGATGCCCGGCCAGACCGGACACCCGCAGTGGTCCCCAGTGCCCCTCGCTCTGTGGCAGAGTCCTCCCCACGGGACAGAGCCCCCTGCAATCCCAGGCGGCTCTGCAGCGCCAACCGTGAAGTAATTAAATAAATAAATAAATAAATAAAATAAAAAAACAGAGACCGAACAAGAAACAGCACCGGAGGGAGGGCCGGAGGGTGGTACGGGGCGGGGGTGGAGCAGCACCCCGGGATTTCGGGCTCTG
>WEZZ01022078.1:25918-46236 GCA_013400585.1 Chloropsis cyanopogon | reverse complement strand
CCCAGGGTGAGCCCGGCCGGGGCTCCGAGCGCGGCTCTGGGGCGTGGCGCCCCCTGGCGGCCCCAGCCAGAACCTGCGAGTCGGCCTGCGGTACCCCCGGTACCCCCCGGTACACCCCGGTACACCCGTACCCCCGGTACCCCCCAGTAACCCGGTACCCCCGGTACCCTCCGGTACCCCCGGTACACCCGTACCCCCGGTACCCCCCGGTACCCCCGGTATCCCCAGGGCAGGGCGGGACGAGAGCGGGGCGGGGTTCGGGCTCCCTTCCCGCTCCTCCGGGAGAGCTCATCCCCCCGGGACAGCACCGGCGGATCACACCAAGGCTGCCCCAATATTCCCATATTATCCCACGCGTGTTCTTCCCCAAATTACCCGTATCCATCCCTTTCCCACTTTTGCTTCCTCTCCAAAACATCCCATAATAAACTCTGTGCAGTCCTCCACATCCCACATGTATCTCATTCTTCCAGACAGCTACAGCCCCTCTCTCTCCAATGGTGCTTTGACAGCAGGGCCCTGGGCTGAGGCTCTACCTGGGCAGGGTGTCCCTTCCTCTGAGTCCCTCATTTGGGTCCCTATCCACCCTCGTGCTCCTGTGCTTCCCCAGGCTTGTCTGGGGTGGGTTGGTCCTGGAAGGGACCCAGCCAGGCACTATTTGGACTCCCCTTCCCACCAGTGTCTCCCCATGCTCCCTTCCAGGTGGGCACAGGAGCTTTACAGCACATCCCCACAGTGGGATGGCTCCCAGCACCAGGGACTGGCTGAATTCACTCAAGTGACAGGAGTACTGTGGACTTCCAAAAGAGACATCACCCCCTCTGCTGTCACCCCCACGAGCTCTTCCCACAGCCCAGGCTGGGAGCCCACCTTGCCCTTGCTGTGGAGGCCGGACACATCAAGGAGGTGTCTCTCCTGCCACCAGCTCCCCTCCAAAGGGATGCAAATTCCATCCCCAGGCCCACCCTCTAATCCAGGAGAAGCTGCAGCAGTGGGTGCAGATTGCCCAAAGTCCTGCCTGGTGGCAGCACCTCAGTGCTCAAGCACTTCCTCAGCCTCAGCACCCTCTGAATCCCTTGGGATCCCCATGGATGGCTCTTGGCGTAGCAGGTGCTGCCACACCCCTGCCACAGGCTGCTGCTGGTTTCTCATGCCCACCCAAGCCCAATGTCCCCAGGAGGAGCCTCCTCCTCTTCCCAGGCAGCTATTTCACTGCCTCACAAAAATCTGCATCCTACTACATGATGCTGCCCTTGGGCTTTCCTGGAGACCTGGGACCATCAGGGCCAAGGCTTCCTGGAGGGAAAGGGACCATCTCCCTCCCAGAGACTTGAAACTCCTGCTCCTAGCACACACATGTATTAGCTTGCAAACCAGCTCCTTGCATGCCAAGAAGCGGAACAGGAACAGGTTTTTCGGCCACCACCATCCAGGTGCCTTTAAAGAGCTCTGATGTCAAGGGACACCCGTGGGCACCTCAGCTGGGAGTGCAGGACAGGATCCCATCGTGGTGAGAGGTCTCACTGGTGGAACTTCAGCACTGGGCACAGTTTAGGTGCTGGGCAGAGCTCAGGTGCCAGGCACAGTTCAGGTGATGGCACAGCACTTCTCTCACCTGTTGGTGCTGCACTTATTTACTGCAACTTCTTAGGGCAGGGGCTCGCTCCACCCCAGCGAGGGGGACACAGACCTTGTTGCTGTGAATCACTCCAGTGCAGGGATGGCCTCACTTATGGAAGGATGTACAAAGCCACCATCATACTGCAAGGGAAGGACCTTGTCTGGTGTCAGAGCAGCCCTCCAGTGCCCACCAGGAGGTTTCATCTCCCCTAACACCTCTCAGCACCCTGTTGGGGGAAGAGGCTGTTCCCAAGTTGGTTCCATGTGTCCCGCACTCTCCATGCCCTGGCTCCTTGTGTCACATGCTCTCCATGCTCTCCCTTCTGCAAGGCAGGTGAGAAGGATGAAGAAGCCAGACACAGCTCTGTCCTTGTCACTCCACAGAGCCAGGACACCATGCTCTGGCTGCCTCAGCTCAGACTGGGGATGAGTCCAACCATGCTTTTGGCTGCTGCCAAACTGGAGCTCAGGCTGGCAGCTCATCCTGCCTGTCCCCTTGTGCCACTGCTGTGGCCCCATACTTGGCTCTCTCCAAACTGCCACAGCTCAGCATGCTGGGCAGATCTCTGGTACTCACACCGGGCTACCAGAGCAGGACAGGTCCACACCCTCCTCCACCCCAGACCTTGAGCATGACCACCCCACCTCCACGGGAAGGACCTTTTTAGCCAGATTTCACCTTTCACCTCATCAAGAGGCTCATGAATAAACATTTTCCTCCTCTTCTGAGCCCTGTGGAGTGCTATGAAGCCAACATTCCCACTTTGAAAACTTCTCTGCCTGCTACACAGCAGCATTTTCCATTTCCCGACCCCACAGCTTCCCACCTCCAGGAAGGCCTGCAGGTCCCCTCTGTGCTGGCTGCCACCACCCACTTCAGGGCTCTGCTGTGTGGCAGGAGCTGAGGCAAGGGATCTGACCCAAAGAGTTGAGACATGGCTGTGGGGTGACCCATCTGCCAAGAGTC
Organism: Chloropsis cyanopogon; assembly: GCA_013400585.1. Classification (NCBI taxonomy): domain Eukaryota; kingdom Metazoa; phylum Chordata; class Aves; order Passeriformes; family Irenidae; genus Chloropsis; species Chloropsis cyanopogon. The sequence continues at coordinate 43,649 of WEZZ01022078.1, read as the reverse complement.
CTGGGCATGTGGGGGCTCATGGAGAGGGTCACACAGCTCCTCATTTGTGCTACAAGCAACAGGGGCTTGCAAATCCAGGGAGCCAGAGGTACAGCTCGCTGGAACAGTGCCTGTGCCTGCAGCACTCAGTGTATGGATGGACTTTCAGGTGCTAGGCAGCCCAAAATGCAGCACAGAATGAGGAATTACAGAGGTGTTTTGAGCAGAGGCTGCAGAGGATGGTTGGTGCAGCTGCAGCAGATCCAAGATCAATCCTGTCATTCTCAAGGACTTGCCTCTATCAGGAGAGACAGAACCACAACTGCCAATGGAAGAGTTCAGACACACACAAGGGGATGCAGAATAAATCCTCAACAGAAACACAGAGAAAAGCAAGTGCTGGGCTCGGAGTGAGGCTGACAGAGAGAACATGATGGAAATCCAGAGTGCAGCCCTGAGCCAGTAGCTTGGCTGCAGATCAGAAACCACCTGAAGCTGCTCATTCATTCATTTTCAGTCACTGCTGTCACTTCAGGGACATTATTCACTTCAGAGGGACAAGACAGAGATCCTGGAACAGCTGCTAGAAGTTATTTGTCAAGGATTAAGCTGGAAAGCTGTTCATGGAGGAGCAGGCCAGAGTCACAGAGCACATCAGTGCTGAGGGAGCCAGGGTGGCATTCTGCATTCCAAGAACACAGGCCAAGTCCTGTGGCACAGCAGAGACAGGATCTCAGAGGCAAGGAAGGGATGAGTTGGATGGCCCCCTCCACACCACCTCCCTCAACCCCTCATCCCACTCAATGCCCACAGGGAGATGCCAGGGAGGGAAGGAGCAGCAGAGGGAAAGGTTCACATGACCATAGTGCAAGTGGATCCAGCTGGAGGTTCTCTCTCCCCACTCGAGGGAAGCAGGTATGTCAGTGGCAATTGCTCCAAATGCTTGTCTCCATGCCAACAGCCATTAAAAGTTGCTTTTGGACAGCTAACACAGGCTGCAATCCCATGTGTCCAAGGATAGGAAGATGCTGCCCCATGGTCTTTCCAGGGACAGGATTCCTGTCCCCACTCTGGGGAATGTTCATATCAACAAACAGAGAGATGATGTTGGCAGGAAGGGGAACTGTGCCATGACTTGGAGAAGCTGAGGCAGGGCACTCAGAAAGGCATTGGATGGGGGTGGAAAACTGGGAAGAGCTGTGCGCTGGGGCTGAAAAAGTCAAAATGGGACAGGAGAAGGTAAACAAAGGAAAAAGAGAGGTGACCAAGGAGAAGGAGAGGCAATTCAGCCTTTTGAACACATCTGTGGTGGAAAAAATCAGACATTACAAGGGCTCAGTATTTCCAGCAGCAGTAGGAAAAGTGGACATTCCCTTGTCTCCAGCTTGTCTCATCTCTCATTCCCGATCCCATGCCCAGAGCCGTAAGAGCATCATGGCACTCACAAGAACAAGAGCAGAGGGAACAAGATTTCCCAGGGAGAGGCAGAGTGGGACAGGAATTCCCCAGAGAAACAAGAACCACCTAAAAGGAATCACAGGTTCTCTCCACCTCCTCATGCTTCCAGCAGCAGCTTGACAACACGCTTAGGTGCAAGCTGCCACTGCCAATGCCCTGCACAGGAAAATTTCTTACAGAAAAAAGAAAACATATGATAGGGATGATCTGTATTCTCTGTCTTTATGTAAGGAACAAGCTGAAAAACATTTCTCAGGTTTTTCAGAGATGAGCATCTGTCATCTATTACTCTGCCTGAAGAAATTTGTGCATTATACCTTGATATTCAGCCTGACCTTTCTGGATTTCTGAGGTCACATTAAGCCATGGGAAACCCATCTTTCCCACCTTCCCAAAAGCTGATCCTCTCATTCTCAGATCTGGAAAGCTTGAAACAACCCGGAATTGCACACCTCCAAGACAAGTCTCACTTTTGTGCATTGTAGAAATCCTGCCAACTGTTGTGAAAGTCAGATGATTGTAAGTACAAGAACTTGTGAATAAATTATAGGGAAGTCTGATTCCGTCAGTCCTTTCTGATATTCTGTGTTACTCTAGAAAATGATTTTGACAGATGAGAGAGAAAGGGAAGCATCTCCAGCCTCATGGCACTAGGGTTCACTTAAAACCCTGCTCAAACCAAAGCAGTGAGAGATATTCAATCAAACCAAAGCAATCATTTCAGCACAGGAACAGGGCACATGGACATTTATTTCTTGACTGATCCAATGAAGTGGGATTTTGCTCAGGTCAGCTTTACTCTGCCACGCATTGAAATATTGGTATTAACTGCAGAGAACGTGGGCTGCACCTTGGGAAAACAGTGAACATTAATAAAATAGCAGCAGGAGGTGAGAGGCAAAGCAGCCCAGAACCTCCCTTTGCTGCCGGAAGCCTTCCTCTGCTACGCCAATCCCGTGGCTAAAATTACAACATTGATTAACAATCAACCTCCAACAGTGATTTAATAACGACCACTTAAACCCTGTGGTGCAAATAAAACACTCCTCCCCTCCCCACACACCAGCCAGGGGCAGGACAGATCTCTGTAGGACATGGTCCTGCTGCAGCTCCTCCTGCCCAGAGCTGGCAGCTCCACACATCCCAAACCCCTGTCTTGGTGCACATCCCAACATCCTTCCCAAACATCCCTCTTGATGCACACCCCAAGGTCCTTCCCAAGCACCCCTCCTGGTGCACATTCCAGTGTCCTCCCCAAAATCCCCTCCTGGTGCACATCCCAACAGCCTTCTCCAACATTCCTCCTTGTGCACATCCCAGTGTCCTTCTCAAAGACACTCCTGGTACTCATCCCTACATCCCAGCATCCTTCACAAGGGAAGGATGCAACTCCTGGTGCACATCCCCAGTTCTGGGATGGGGCCAAGCTAATGCACCATTTGAGATTTCCTGGCAAGCCCCCAGTTTGGAGTTATCACAGTCCAAACCTTCCTCCACTGAGACCAAAACCCATTCCTGCAGTCTGACTTTGGTGGGAAGCTGCTCCAATCATGTGAATGACTCATCTCTAGGGTTTTTTTTTTCCTGTTACATTTACACTGAAATTTCTAATGGATGTTGATTTGCATCATCCAGGCTCTGTCAACTGCCCACATCCTTTTCCTCCACCAAGCTATCATTCCTGCCATTCCCTTTTATTTGCACAGCTCATTCAATTGACCCTGGAAGGCCCTGAGGGCCTTCGGGCTGAGTCCTGCCCCAAGCAGCACAAAGCACCCCAAAGCACCGGTGAGGCTGCTGGATTCAGCCTCAGACAGATGGCCATTCAGCTGGAAGTTCAGTTGGCTCTCAAAAACCCATCACAGCTCCAGTCTGCTCAAAGGAAGAAGCAGACAAAGCCCCAGAGAGAGAGCTGCACTGCTGCAGCTGGTGTAGCCAGAGCTGGGGGCTGCCAGCCATGCACAGACCCTGAGTCTCACTGCTAGACCCACTCTGGGACCCCAAGAATCTGCAGCAATTCCTGGCCTGTGCCTGCTGCAGGCTCCTCCTGCCCTTCCCTTTCAGTTCAGGGGTCCCCTGTCTTGTTAACTCGTGCCCACCCATCCCAAGCTCTTGTGCACCCCCACAGTCCTTCCCCTCACTTCTCCTGTTGAGTATGGGTACCCCTGTGGTGAGAACTGCAGGGACACTGCCATGCAGTCACCTCCTCATGGCTCCAGGGAGGACACTGGCCTCCCCTCCTGCCTGTCCCCAGGGCCCATCTCCTGTTCAATCTCCCTGTGCATGACCCCACTCCAGCCACAGAACCATAGATCCATGGAACAGTTTGGCTTGGAAGAGATCCTAAAGCTCACTTCATTCCAACCCCCTGCCATGGGCAGGCACACCTTCCACTATCCCAGGTTGCTCCAAGTTCTGCCCAACCTGTCCTGGAACACTTGCAGGGAGGGGGCAGCCACAGCTGCTCTGGGTAACCTGTGCCAGGGCCTCCTCACCCTCACAGGGAAAAGTTTCTTCCCAATATCCCACCCAACCCTGCCCTCTGTCAGTGGGAAGCCATTCCCCCTTGTCCTGTCACTCCAGGCCCTTGTAAATGGTTTCTCTCCATCTTCCTGGTCAGCTCCATTCAGGAACTGCAAGGCCACAATTAGGCCACCCCAAAGCCTTCTCTTTCTTAGGCTGAACAATCCCAATTCTCACAGCCTTCCCTCACAGGAAAGGTGTTCCATCACTCTGATCAACTTGGTGATCCCCAGTTCCAGCTGTGCACACCTCCTCTCCAGGCCAGATTCCTTGGCAGGCTCAGAGCACAAATGCCAGTTTGTGACTAAAAAGATCAGTGACATTTTCATATCTAAACATGTATATGGAAATTTGCTAGTTTAATTTATAAAAGTGCAAATTCAAAGAGCATTTGCTGAGGGGTCTCTTCAAACCAGCTTTTACCAGCACCACTTTATTCTGTCAGGCCAAGGAGGCTGCAACATGACAGTGAAGAACTGCAAACAGTCTCTTACTTTGGAAGAACTGCTTGCTTGGTTCTAGTAATTTTTAATTTTAAAATTTTCCTCTCAAGTTTCTCTATACAGAGTTCTAAGTAGCAAAATTATATAATTATGTAAATCTTTGTGCATCTCACACTCAGGACACTAAATCCTGCCATAATAACTGGTCAACGAGTCAGGAACCCAACCTCATCAGAAAATTCCACTCTTAACAGGATCTGCCACTGGCATCATCTCAATTAAAAAGGTGTTTTGTTACTTTATTGATAAAAAAAATTATTCTCCATCATTTTAACTCTATCCTGAGAAGCATTTCAGAGAGATGCAGTTCAGCTGTTGGTGATAAGCACCACAAAAACACCCAGAAGAGTGTGACAAACACACAAGGCCACAACATGAATAATGATTAAAATAAAGATAACAGGGGCTACATACTCACTGAATGCTTTTCATCCTGGGTCAGTCATTGCAGACCTTGACAGAACACAGAGATCAGTTCTGCTGCTCCAGCCCCATGTGGTACCTCCAGAGTGGTCACATCAGCACCAGGCACATCACCCAGCTCCAGGCCAAGGACGCTGTTCTGCTGCACAGGCCACACTTCCAACACATCCTGGCAGCCTCCTCCCACAAAATGAGGGAGAACAGGCAAGGAGGGGGAACAAAAGTCCCCTTATAATTGCAATTGCCAGATAGATTCAAGCTGCCAGACAGATCTAGGAATTATAGCAAAGGTCAAAGAAGAACCGACTCTGAGAGTTGCTGATTCCTTTTTGGAGTTTGTTTGCTCACTAAAGACTAGGACAACCTCAAAATGGCAAGAAGGGAGTGAGGAAAACAATGGAGCACCAGGGAATAAGGGGATGCTCTATCAACCACACACTTGGCTGTAACCATGAGTCTCACGTTCCCTGTGAAGGGGGAACGTGCAGAGCAAAAGAAGGATGGCCAATTCATATTTCATATCTTGCCTCTGAATCCTAAATTCACAGACACATTCAAACCTGCATGGTCTGAGCTTGAGATTTTTCTTCCCATCCTTTGTTTGGAACAGAAAACACATGGAAATGTGACTCGTGCACAAACCAGCACAGCACTGTCAGTCTGCAGGGAGCTACAATCCTCTGAACTTTGAGACAGAAATTAAAATAGGGGAAAGAAAAAGAGAAAATAACAGAAGAAACTGGGTAAAGAGTGGGTAAACACAAGCTTTCCCAGGAAGCATCACAGTGTTCTGCAGTCAGAGATGCAACAACGAACCACCAACAAATATCAACCTCAAATGAACAGCTTGAACAGTTCAAAGTTCAGCTGCTGTGCAAATGTTATCAACTGCTCTCACTGTCTGCAAACCTTCCAACCCCCGCCAAAGCTCTGTGGTGAACTAAGGGGAAGGTGTGCTTTCAATTGTATTCCTGAACAAAGGAACTTCCTGCTCACCACTGCAGAGCCAGACCTTATGGGCACACAAGAAAATGCAGAATGTAACCCTTTTGTCCAGTTCTCCATCTGTCTTCCTTTGCTTTAATTTCGTATGTTACATGTGGCAGAGAGTTCTCTCTCTAGGAATGAATCAGCCTTAAGGTAGAGGTGGATGGATTAATTTTACTATTGATTGCCTTGTACACAACAGCTAACAACAATTATCAGCATTTCTCAAGAAATTATCTACTCATTCCATTAATCTCAAACAGCATACATGCCTTGACCTTCAACATCACCCTCTTCTCTAAGAAGAAAACTAAATTTACCAAGTCATGTCAATTTTTCTCATTATTTCATTTTCAATCCCTGAAAACGTGTTACAGGGTTCACAGGTCCCATGCCAGTATTTCAGAAGAAATGTGAAAAATTGGCTGTATTGTTAGAGCCTGGTAGCAAAGGGCCTTGAAACACAGGGCTCCTTCCACAGATCCTTGTGGAAATGCAAATCCTGGGTCTGGAGGTGTTACAAGCTCCCTCCCCCATCCAAGGAAAACAACAAAGGAAGGGCTTCTGAAGCTTCCAGACACCAGCACTGGGACCCCTGCTGAGGGGTGGGAGCTTGTGTTGGAGGGAGGATGCCAAGTGCTCCGGGCAGCAGAGGTGACACTCAGGGCTCCAGTGGGTGGGGCACAGCAGAGGCAGAAGTGTTGATGAGGTCCTGGGGAAGGCTCTCCCGCGCTTCCTGCATCCGGCGCCGTGCCCGCTGGAACGCCTCTACAACACAGAGGTGACAGCAGGCCAGAATGCATAAAACAGCCTCAAGGAAGGGGAGGGATGTGTCTTTTCAGGGAACATCATCTCTCCTAGTGCAGGACCCCACTTCCTACGAATAGATTACACCACCAAAGCACCTGGTGCTGCTCCACCTGTTGCTCTCTGATTTCTGCATGCAATGGAATCAGAGAGAGAGCCTGTGCCTTAGTGCCACCAGCTCTGCCCAGTGCCAGGCAAGACTGGGCAGCCCAGTCCAGCCTGTGCCCTCACACAGGGGTTATCCCTCCTGCCTGCTCAGAGCTGATGCCTCCTGAAGCTTCCAGCTCAGAGCAGAACATTTAACCTCTGCCATGGACTCTAGGAGCTCACAGGGAAGGGAGTCACTCCCACAGTAATGGATTATCCTGAAATATCCTGCCCACTCTGTAAAAAGGGAGCCAAAGCTCACCAAAACAGAATGACACTGAAAGCCCTACCCAAAACATTGTAGACAGAGCTCTGCTGGCTGAAGCCTCCCAGTCGGTCCAGTACACTCTGCATGCGCTGTCTCAGGGCACTGTTCTCCAGAAAGGCTCTGAAAGAAGCACACCAGCAGGTCAGGGCTGCCAAAACCAGCACAGGAGATGGAGCTGATGGAGCTCATACTCCCTTTGCTGCACTCACTTGGACTGCTGCAGGCAACAGAGCCGGAACGTGACGCTCCCCGTGGTCTCTGTCCGGAAACCAAAGCGGCTCAAGCGCTTTCCCTGCAGGGATGGCACAGGTTAGAGTAACCCCACAGGGAAAACAAGCCTGTTCCACCAGAGCACAAACTCCTGTGGGCACAGTCTTCCCTTCCCTGCAAGGCTGGAAAGAAGGGCACATAGCTCCAGGCTGTGTTGAGGGCAGGACCTAAACACCCACAAGCTGACGGGGCAGTGCTGGGGCAGGGTTTCAACAGCTGCATCAGGGCTTGTCCCCACACAAAGCTGCCACTAACATCACCCTGCTCTTTACACCAGCAGCCATCTCTGCAACTTACTGATGTACATGAAGTTTCTATCTGCCTCACACCCATCAGCCTATTGCTTCAGGAAGCTGCTCCAGGCACAATACAGCCCAAATTCCTCACAGGAACCCAGGAGAAGTCTACAGCTGGTACCAAATGCTGACCTGACAAACACTGTACAGACAGGAGTAAGCCAAGGCTTTGGTCCATGCTCCCCTACTTCTCTAAGCTGCTCACCCCTCAGCAGGCACAGCTCTGCCTCAGTGTTTGCTCCTTCTTCTGTTCAGGATTACAAGACTCACAGAGGAGACATTTCTTTAGTGAGAGGGACAGGACCAGCAGCTCATCCTAGTTCAAATTTGGTCCAGGCTGACCGTGGACACCTGAATCCAAGAGCAAAATGCACCATGTCCTGCAAGAGGCTACTCTGCAGCTGAGCCCACCTTGAAGGTCGATGGTATCCGGACATAGGTTAGGTCCTCCAGCTCAGGAGATCCCCCAATGAAAAACCTCCTCATTTCAGCAACAGTGCCCAGCACAGGACGCCAGGTAGGGATGGTGAGCATGTGGACACCTGGCCCAGGACAAGAGGACAGCTTAGCTGCTGTGACCTGTGATTTATTCAGTCACAGAGGACAGCAAAGGCAGGTGGATACCTGCTGACCCAACCCAGAGCTGTCTAGAAAGGGAAACACTGGACAGTATCAGAAATGTTCTAAAAGCATGTTCCCTTTGAGTCAGCCCATTCTAGTCACACAGCCAATGCTGAAAGTCCCCAACAGCAGCATCTCCTCATAACACACAGGGGTCACTCCCCGATCCCACGTGGCACACAGAGGGTTACTGCCCCTGTAAAGATGGATGCACAGCATCACCCCAGAGCTTTATCACACCAGATGTTGGGATGGCAGTATCAAAGGACCAAGGACAGCAACTCAAGATGTGCCCCACATCCTTCTTTGCTGCACCCCACACAGCTGACTGCTCCCTTCAGTACACCAAATCCCTGGGACTGGCTGAATCCCTTCCCAAGTGCAACCACTCAACTCGTTCTCCCAGACAATTAACACGATGTCCCAAGGATGCTTTACCTGGACATGTTGGCAGCACCAAGGACCCATATCCTTCCACACGATACCTCTGCCAGAAATCCAGGGATAGGACCTCAAAGTAGAGAACGGGCCACTGAGGGAGACTGTCTGCAAGATGGGGAGCAAGTCACAGCTTTGGGAAGGAGACTACCACTGAGAAAAAAAAATGTTAAATGCCCAACTCCACTAGTAGAAAGCCAAAGAATCACAGAATCATTTAGCTTGGAAAAGACCTCCAAGATCATCGAGTCCAACCTGTGACCAATCCCCACCTTGTCACCCAGCCCAGAGCACTCAGTGCCACCTCCAGTCGTTCCTGGGACACCTCCAGGGATGGGAACTGCATCACCTCCCTGGGCTGCCCCTTTTAGTGCCTGACACCCATTATGGGAAGAAATCCCTCCTAGTGTCCAGCCTGAACCTCCCCTGGAGCAACTTGAGGTTTCCTCTTGTTCTGCCCCTTGTTCTCTGGGAGTAGAGTCCAACCCCCAGCTGGTTCTACCCTCCTGTAAGGGAATTGTAGAGAGTGAGAAGGTTCTCCCTGACCCTCCTTTTCTCCAGATTGAGTCTGCCCAGCTCCCTCAGCTATTCCTTGTGCCCCAGACCCTTCCCCAGTTCTGCTCCCTCTCTGGACACTCCACACCCTTCCACCACAGTCCTTTCTGTATTTCTTCTACAATGACTAACAAAGATTTATTGATTAGTTTCTCCTGTAAAAGTTGAATGCTCAGATTTGAGGCTGAAAACAGAATTATTGAGGATAAAAATCAGGGAAAATTCTTTAAGAGCAAATCCAGACTGAGCTGTCAATTATCTTTGAGCAGACAAGACAATCTTTCATGAATGATCTGAAGTCAAACAGCAGAAGCTGTTTATCTCTGACCTTTCCCACTGCTATTGGGGGAATATTAACTTGGATTCTCCTACATCTCTCCAAGCATTTCTTTTTTCCACAGTGAAACAAACTCATTGTGTTTCTTCTAGTCTGAAAATTCATTAGTGTTGGTTGAATACCCAGATCCAAAGTGTACATTGGATTGAAGTGGCAAGGCATGCCACAGGGCTGTCCCTAGCAATTGTATCCACAGAGCAGTGGGATTGGTGAAGAAGCAGCAGGAACAGGCAGCAGAGAAGCCCAGCTTAAAATAGAGCTGGAGTTTCAAAGTGACATGAACTATCTAGGGATTATACAGGTCACTGAGCACGTCTACAAATGTTAAGACTCAGCACAGAGTTTTAGCTGTGTATAAAAAGCTGCCTGGTTCTCCAGCTGCAGCATCCCAGGGCTCTGTGCAGGCACAGCAACACAGCCCTGCACTCCAGGCTTAAAGAGACAAGCCAAGATCCAAGTAGTTTTCCAACTGGTAAAGCTGCCTACAGCCTAGAAAAAAGGCAACATCAATGGATCCATAAAAATGCTGATGCACTCCTGGGCAGGGCAAACACAGGATGTGTCCAGGGGCTGCGTGGAGACAGGGTGAACTTCTGTTGAACCAGAAACATTTCCCTCTGTCCTTTCATCTGCAGCAGGACAGACAGCGTGATGGCTACAGTGGGACCAAAGGATTTCACAGTAACAAGGAAACACACCTTCATCTTCTTGGGTGTAAAACATGTCCACAGTGAAGGGGTAGCAGAAGTATGCCACATTATCCTAGAAAAGAACAGGGCAGAGATCAGATTCCTGGACAAGAGAATTCATCACCAGCACTGCAGAGGGCATAGAGAGCTGGGAGAAAGGAACTAATGGTAGAAAGCAGGTGATGCTGCCCAAAAAGATCAATTACACCCCCCTAACCAACACATGACTGCAGGATGGACCTGCACACACTCCCTAGTGCCGTGTCAATGGAATAGGATGTTGAAAATAATAGAAAAGGGGAGTGACACCTCAAATGAAAACTCAATTGCATAACTACAGGGTAGCCTCAAACTTTACAGGAGCCAAGCCAAGCACAGTACCCATAACAATGGTATTACTGAAATGTTGTATGATAATTATTTTTGTAATAAGAAACATATAAAAACATATAGAATACATTAAAAAGCTGATAAAATTCAAAGTCAATGAAGAGTCTCTGCACATTCCTGCCCCAGGCAAGCTGGAACAATGCTTGGTTAACTCAGAGCATTGGAGAACACAAAAATCAAAGCTCCAAAGGCCATCAGTCAGCAAGAAAGAATAAAAAAGTGAGATTCCAGAAAATGTTTGGGAGTAGTTTTATTTGGTTTAGTTTTATTTGGAGACGGTGGCCCCTTGAAAAAATGAGAAGTATAATTAGAACAAAGAGAATCCCAAACATGCTCTGGTCTTGAAAGGAGCCCCCAACTCAGGACCTTTGCTGAATATATCTGTAGTTTGTCACACATGTTCCACCCCCTGTTCAAATTGCTCTGCAGGTCTGGAAGTGTCCTTACCCAGCCCACTGCCTTGGTGGCACAGGTCTGTGTCACTCCCGAGAGCTGCTGGAACGGGGAGCTTGACCACTCTGCAGGGGACAGGAGAAGATCAAGGCTTGGGTGAGGCCAAACTCACAAACCAGAGCAGCTCAAAGGAGAATGTCAGTCCCTGATGAGTGGGGTAAAAAGTAGCATCACCCACCCTGACAGTCACAGAATCACAGAACCATTAAGGTTGGAAGAGCCCCCCAATATCATCTAATCCAACCTGTGACCAATCCCCACCTTGTCACCCAGCTCAGAGCACTCAGTGCCACCTCCAGTCGTTCCTTGGACACCTCCAGGGATGGGAACTCCAGCACTGCCCTGGGCAGCTCCTTCCAATATCTGACCACCCCTTCCATGGAGAAATTCTTCCTCATGTCCAACCTGAACCTCTCCTGGTGCAACTTGAGGCTGTTTCCTCTTGTCCTGTTACTTGTCTGGGAGCAGAGCCTGACCCCCACCTGGCTGCACCCTCCTGTCAGGGAGTTGTAGAGAGTGAGAAGGTGCCCCCTGGGCCTCCTCCAGGCCGAGACCCCCAGCTTTCTCACCTGTTCCTCATATGACTTTTCCCTGTCCTGTTCCAGGCACTGCTCTTTAGAACACCCTGAAGTGTCCATGAAAAGCATCAACTCAGGTGAAGAGAAAAGGAGAGCTTTATCTAAATTTACTGAGTAGCAGAAGGGGTAGCTTGACAGATATATCCAGAGAGGGGAGGCAGAACCATAGCTTTAGGAGAATTAAACATGCAGCAGGATATGCATGTAAGTGCTGGGAGCCTTATTTATCCATCAAAATTTAATATGTTAATATCAGCACAAAGCATGATGGCAAGCACTGAAATCAGACAAGGCCACTGTGGTGGGGATCACAGGAAGGCTGTTCTCTGCAAAATAAGGAATGAAGTTTGGATAGACTGGTCACTGTTGGAATACTAACAGGTCACCACCAACTCTGTGTCCCAGCCTGAGCTGAGTTCTGCCATTTTAGCTCTGAAGATCCCAGCCTCAACACTAATTTTTGCTGACTCCCAGCAGAGCTGGTCTGATGGACTGGCCAAAGCCTGTTTCATCTCTTAACTGCTGTGATGTGGCTGGGAATGTGAACACTCACGGTTAGGCAGCTCCAGGAAGAAATGCACATAAAGGTTGTCATACTCATAGCCTTGAGCTGAAACTGAAAAGAGAGAATGAACTTCAGCTGTTTGATTCCATACAATTCTTCCAGCATTCACTGTAGATGTTTGGGAGAGCCACCACCAAGAATCTCAAGGAAAATCAGTTTCTGCTGGAAGCTGGGAGAAATCTTCAAAGTAACAGATGACCCACAGGGAAGATTCCTTCTCCAGACTAGCCCTGTCTCTTTCACTAACCAGATGAGGGAGTTCACACATTTAATTGGTTTCTCTGGGAAGTTAATAGATGTTACAGCAATCTGCTCTCCTTTTTTCAGATCTAGGCCTTCTTAGAACAGCTACAGCATTTGTAACCTCCAACCTGCAAATGCCTCTCAAGGGATTAGTCTGCAGGAAACAGGGAGGAGAAGGAGGAAGTAAAGGATTCTAGGGTCTCTTGAATCTAGGGATTCAAAAATCCTTGGATCATACCCTCAGCCATCCTAGTACATGCACACTGGCCCCTATTACTGTTTAGAATAAGGACTCACCTATTTCTCCATTCACAAGAAGTCTCAGAGTACCAGGAAGAGGCTGAAAAATTAGCAGATAAATAAGATAAAGAGCTCAACAACCACTGGTGCAACCTCAACAATTCCTTCCCAACAGCATCTCACACAGGTATTTCATGGGTTTTCAGACATGAATGACTTACTGTTCTGGCCAGGGAGGAGGCATGATTTGTCCTATCACTTCCAGAAGTGAACAGTCCCTCTGGAAAGAGTCTCTAAAGAGACCAAATCCCCCAAAGCCCAGCCCACAGGAATTTACTGTTCTGTATATAGGTCTCTTACAGATGTCAAGATCGATGTAACACACAGTGAGAAGTCACTTGCAGAAATCACAGTCCTGCTTCTGTCATGTTCCTGCATTTGCCCAAGATGAGGGAGCAGGGGAAAGCACTGAGACACTCTATCAAAGCACTGGAAAGCACAACTTTCACTGTATTGTATTTCACTGATTTGTATTCACTGTATTGGCAAACAGTATTTGAGCAAAAAAAGATTGCAGTGCAGGTAATTCAGTGAGAATGGAAACTGCATGAGTCTGAGTGTGAGAGGGGCTGTTTATTTGCATAAAGTGGCACACAGAGCTGTTTGACACTGAAGAAGTTAACAGCAATCACTGTCCCTGAAGACATAAACCCTCCTTCCTTCTCAAAGTACTACAATCACAGGCCTTGAGGCACTGCACACAGCCTCATACAGACTGTAGTGTTCAGCAGGCCCTGAACAGGCAGGATGGATCTCTGCTGACCCCAAATCCACTGCCACTTGTCCCTTCTGACCCAATTTTCTGCTTGAAGCCACGAAGTAAAAGCTGCCAAACCCCCTCCAGAGCAAAACAGTCTTTGGAGACTGTGCTGCAAGTGGCAGCTGTGTGAGCCAGGTCACCAGAGCCCAAAGACAACAGAGCTCCAGTCCCTGCAGTGCCTCTGGAACTCACCATTTCAAAGTCCGAGCCCACGAGCCCACTGAGGTAATCCCTGTGCCGCCCGTACAGCTGGGAACACACACAACAACAACAAAAAAAAAGAGTGGCATTTTGATTATATCTGCTGTTATGTACTGCAAAACTTAAACTGTATGTAATTTACACTCAAGTCATTACCAGGCTTAGCATATCTGGGGTTGTTACAACAAATATGGAGAATATAAGCATCTCATAGAACAAAGATGCGTAACTACTAACACTGCACAGAACTTCAGCTTTGGCTCTCCAAGGCCAGTCTTAAGGGAAAAGAAGCTCTGAAGGATCAGATCCTAAATGATATCTGAAAAACACAGGTTCAAACTATTCCAAGGAAGTGGCCAGGCAGAGATCAGTGTAGTGAAATCATGATTTCCTTGGTGACCACAAAACCAGTAAGGAAATGCACAAATAAAAATCTAAACCAAAAAGTACTTTCATAAACTGTCAAGAGACAAAAAAGCAATTCAGAAAAATCAAGATGTGAAATGGCACCCCAATATCCTTGGCCATTACAGGTAACAAGACATCATTTAATAAATACACAGGCAGCAAGAGGAAGATTAAGGAAAGGATTTGCTCACTGCTCAAAAGGGAAGGAAAAACACTAGCAGGGGACACTAGGAAGGCATGGAGTTGGGTGGGTTCTTACATCAGTTCTCACTCCCTAAAGCACTGCAGCCAGAGGCAGGACAACTACAGACAAGGTCTCTTTAAGGGATGAAGCAGAGAGTATTTGCTGCAGTTCTCAGACCCCTGAGCATGATGAGGCCCAGGGCAGTGACATTTTGTCACTTCAGGTGTGCAGAGCACCAGCAGTCACATCTCCATGATGATCTGAGCTGCCTCTGCTTCTCAGAACTAGTGAATATGCTCTGTGGGCAGTACTTACTTCTCTGAACACACGCTGCTCCCGCTCCTCCTCCTCTGGCTGCACCTGGGCAGATGCATTCTCAACAGTGTATTCCCACACCTCTCGCTTCTCTCCATCCAGCTCAATCCTGCAGAGTCCAAAACACAAGGGAAAAACTCCCCCATTATGCAGAGAACAGGCACAGGTATCAATGGGGCCCTCCTGACCCAGCAGTGTCCCCTCTACCCAGCCTGTGCAGTGAGACAAGGGCACTCACAGCCCTCTCCTCACTCCCAAGTACCTCAAAATGGAACACTTGCTTGCATCCACCACACGCATAATGTAATTTTACAAAGGATGCAGTGACAGAACAAGGGGGAATGGCTTCCCACTGACAGAGGGCAGGTTAGATGGATATTAGGAAGAAATTCTTCCCTCTGAGGGTGGGCAGGCCCTGGCACAGGTTGCCCAGAGCAGCTGTGGCTGCCCCATCCCTGCAAGTGCCCAAGGCCGGGTTGGATGGGGCTTGGAGCAGCCTGGGACAGTGGAAGGTGTCCTTGCCCATGGCAGGGGGTGGAACAAGATTAGCCCTTAAGTCCCTTCCAACTCAAACCATTCCATGATAACCTGCATCCCTAGAGACTTGCACCGAAGCCCCACACAGCACAAACACACAGTGACACTGAGCATAAACACACAACAATATTCTCCTAGAAATCTCTGAAATAAAGGAAATATTTCCCAATTTAATGCTGATCCCCTGCCCGAAGGGTGACCAGGAAACAGCCATTTCAGCCCCTAGCCCCCAGTCCCAGGAGAGGCCCCAGCCCTGTCCCACTCACCGGTAGGCTCCTTTGGTGCCATTGAAGTCAGGCTTCACTGTGATCACCCCATTGCCATCCACCTTGATTGTGCAAAGCACATTTTCATACTCCCTGTGACCAAGCCTGGAGGAGGACACCAGGAAAACACAGTGTAAACAGAGAACACAGACACTCACCTGCTCTGGAGCAGCAGAGCTGGTAAAGGAATTTGGGGGAACAGAAGGGATCACATACACACTTTCCTACACTGGTTTAGAAGCCTTTTGGAGGTATACACTCAGCTACCTCCCAGCTGAAGAAAGAGGCAGAAAGAAATTGCAGGCTGTGTTACTGAGCTCTTGGAATTCTCCCTCCTCAATTAATGAAAGAAACAGGAGTTTTGAGTAAGGAGAGAAGATGGATTTTCTTTTGGAAAATTATGATCATTTCATGATTTTACTTACTTCCCATAAGGTCCCAAGTCCCCCATAATGTACATGGTCTGGACAGGTGTGTTAATTACATGATTGTTCTTTATAAATTCTTCTGAAGGTTCCCAGGTGATGATTTTTGACTTCAGAGAACTTGCTTCTCTATCAACAAGAGAACAGCACCAGTCACAGCTCATCTCAGCAGCACCAAACCCCCACGATGAGGAGTCACAGTGCTGGATCACACGTGTGACACAGCACAAGCCACCAGCTCCCACGGACCAGGCTGATCCACAGATGGGGCACCAGCACCATGAAACCTGCAGGAACAAGCTCCAAGCCCAAGTCTGAACTCACACAGGCCTACGGTCCTGTCTTCTCCTCCTCACATTGGCCATCCTCTCGACCAGATACGATGGCACTTCATGATCCAAGTCAGTCACCTTCTGGCAGAGCTGGAAGAACAGACAGGAACTTGCTCAACTGGACATCTTTCCCAAACACAGCTCTTCTCTCAGAGGAGGGAACAGATATGCACGCAACCACATGCAAGGACAAATTCCTAAATGACTGCAGAATTCCTTCACTGCTCTGGTAGCAAAATACAGCTCACTCCACCCAGCAAGCTTCCTATAGAGCAGTGCTCCTACAGAGCCAAGTTCCTCTGGCTGTCCCAACCACTGCTCTGAAGCAGGGACATCCCACCCCAGGTCTGGGGCACCAGGGGAAACTGCTCTGCAGCAGTGTGTTCTCCTGCACTCAGGGTACCTGCCTGGCTGAGAACCCAGCAATGTTCCCTCTGCAGTAGGACTGGAAGTTTTGACAGACACAGAGTAAGAGCTGGTACCTCCTCCAGGTTGGTGAATCGGTCGTGGTCAGTGTAGGTGAAGATGCGACAGTTCTTCCGACCTCCAGCCTTCTCCAGTTTCCGGATCTCCTCATGGTACTGCCAGTCCAGGGGAGTCTGGCAGGCTGACTCATTCCGGTACAGATCCACCTCAAACTGACAGCACCACAGGTAAAGCACAGCAGCTGCCTTCCACCAGCTTTGGCAGAGCCACAAATATTTTCCAGCTTATTTCCAAAGCCACCCCAGAGACAAGACCCTTTGGGAATCCCAGCAAATAACCCACCCTCCAGAGCAGCTCCAACACTGCTCAGGCATGTGGCAGCCAGCAGCACCACCCATGCCCACCTGGGAAGCTTTGGGCACAGTAGCTCGCCCTGAAACAAGGAACCCCACAGCGAGGAGCAGAAAAGGAGGTGTCAGGAAGCTCCTCCAAGCCTGTCCAGTGCTGGACAGGAGACACATGGAGCTCCTGGAGCAAGTTCAGCAGAGGTTGATGAAGTTCATCAAGGAACACCTTTCTCACTATGAAAAGCTGGAGTTGTTTACCCTCGAGACATTAAGAGGGCACCTCATCCCTGTCTGTCAGTGTCTGCAAGGAGTGGTCAGAGCACGGACGAGGCTCTGCATCTTGGGGACCAGCAATGGGACAAGTGGAATGGGCAGGAACTGATGCCCAGGAAGTTCCACCAGAACACGAGGAAGAACTTCTTCCCCGTGCGGTTATCAAGCCCTGAACAGGCTGCCCAGAGAGGGCGTGGAGTCTCCCTCACTAGAGGATTTCAAAGCCAGCAGGACACAAGCCTGAGCAGCGCGCTCTGGGGTCCGTGCCTGAGCAGGGCAGTCGGACTGGACGGCCCCAGTGCTCCCCTCCGATCTGACCCATCCCGCGAAGCCCCTCCCGGCCCCCCCTCCGTGCACCCACCTGGCTGAAGAGCTTCTCCTGCCACCCCACCTCGACCTCCTCCTCCTCGTCCTCCGGGAGTCTCTG
>WEZZ01022078.1:6399-25566 GCA_013400585.1 Chloropsis cyanopogon | reverse complement strand
TCCCACACACCCCTCAATGTGAGGAGGGTCCCAGACACCTCTCCGTGTGTGAGGGAGGGTCCCACACACCCCTCCGTGCGAGGAGGGTCCCGCACATCCCTCCATGTGAGGAAGGTCCCACACAGCCCTCCGTGTGTGAGGGAGGGTCCCGCACACCCCTCCATGTGAGGAGGGACCCGCACAGCCCGCCGTGAGAGGAGGGTCCCGCACACCCCTCCATGTGAAGGAGGGACACCCGTCTGTGTGAGGGCTACCGGCTCCTAGGAGGATTCTCCCACCCTCTGTGTGAGGAGGGGTCCCGCACAGCCCTCCGTGTGTGAGGGAGGGTCCCACACATCCCTCCGAGTGAGGGCTCCCGGCCGCTGGGGGGATTCCCCACAGCCTCTGTGTGAGGGTCCTCATGGCCTCCATTGGGAGGTCTCCATGTCCTTCTGTGTCAGGGTCCCCACAGCCCCTCAGGGGCTCCCGGGGCCTCCAGGGAAGGGTCTCCCCCATCCCTCTGTGTGAGGGTCTGCACAGCCTCTCTGTGAGGGGGGCCTCCCACATCCTTCCACAGTAGGCCCCAGGACAAAGCCCCCCATACCAACAGCCCCAGAGAAATGCTGAGGGATCTCCAGCAACCGTGGACAGAGCTCCAGGCCCACACCTATGTGTAAGCAGCCACCTGAACCTGCCCCTCTCTGGGGTATTTCTTACCCCCTTCCTAGTCTGCCCCTGGATCTTCATGCGCTCCCCTCTCTGGGGTATTTCTTATCCCCTTCCTAGTCTGCCCCTGGATCTTCATGCGCTCCACCAGTACCCTCATGCTGTGAGCAATTTTAGGAGCTCTCTAAACACAGACAGTCTGTTTTAAGAAAGAAGACATTGTTTCTTCGCTGCAGGGTGCAGAGTGGTTTCCATAAGGCAAGCACACCAAGGGGTACCTCATCCATATGCACCAGCTGTCTGGGGGGTGGGGAGGATGGACGGGGACATCCTGCCACAGTGACTCCCCAAATCCTGCAGCCAAATGGCACAAATGACCAGATAGGTGTTGCAAGAATGATGTTCCCTGGCAAGAAGCCCAATCTGATTCCACCAGCTTGTACCCAAAGAATTACATCTTCACCTCCAGGGACATTCCGACCCTCCTGCAAGCACTTGTAATTGCTGTGCTGTGATTTAAGTCCTACTTGAGTGACAGTCTTAGCTGTGAGATTTCCAACCTTCTCACTCTCAAACAACATGAGCTAAATGCCAGCAACCTGCACTAAGCAAGGAAGCAATTTGTCCTTGGTCTTCCGGAACTGGGAAAACAATTGTGGCTTTCAAGATTATTGAGGTAATAAAAAACACTTTTTGCTGTTCTGCAAAGGAGGAAATACTTTCCACTTGTCAAAATCAGCTCTTGAGGGGTTTTGTGGGGTAAGCAGCCATGTTTCTCTTTCTTCTGTCATTGCACCCTCTACACCTACAGCACAAGCCCTCCTGATTTTCCTTCTCTTTGCCTAAGTTTTAACTTTGCCTGACACAAACACACAACCTTCATCTCAAGGAAGGTGTTTCTATTCAAAATGGGATTGAGCTGAGCTCTGGCCCAGATCCAGCATGCAGTGATTGCAGTGAGCATCCCCCATTTGGGGATTGCAGGACTGTGTCAGACCTTCCAAAGCCGATGGCCTCAGTGTCATGGTCTGTTACAGCTGGTGCAGACCCCAAAAGTGCCGATCTGCTCTTCTCTGCTGCTGCCTCAGCACATCCTGTGCCGGCTCGCTGCAGGCTCTGTGCAGCTGTGCAGCTGCCCTTGGACCTGGGCTGTGTAAACAGGGAGAACTGAGGATTCTTCTGAGAGAGCATTTGAGGCAGAGCGGTTCCCCAGCCCTGCTCTTGCTGCGTTTCCACTGGTGGCAGCACGTGGAGGTCAGCAGGTGACCGTGGCAGACAAGGCATGTGGCGTCAGGGAACCGCACTCCTGTCCTGGGCCCAGCAGACAGCAGAAGCGCTGCCAGTCACGGCTCACCCTGGCAGAAAAGGGAACCTGTCCTTCCCACGGGAGCCCAAGCACCAGGGCAGAGGAGGGCAGAGGCACACCCCGGGGAGCCTTGACATGGGGGCCATGTCGAAGGCAGGCCTGAGTCTTCTCCTGGGTGAGATCCAGAGGTGGTGGGGCTGTGCAGCAGCGCCTGTGCACAGCCAATCCCTTGGAATAAACGTCTCTGTGCGGAAAATGACACAGCATGCTCCAGCTGAGAGCGCCAATTTGGTGTTGTTATGCAGGACCGGCCCCCCAGGCAAGAACCCCTGGAGAGATGGAGGTAGTCAGTAACAGCTGGTCATATTGTTACCAAAAATTAGGTAAAATAAAAAACAACTCCTTAACACCAATGTAGCATTCAGAAGCAGGCATTCTTTATTCGGCTGGATGCAGGGGTATAGCTCCTCCCAAACGCTGTGCATACTGCGTACAGAAAATTTCTGTTTATTGCTGGATATATCCCCATTGTCCTGTTTGAGGGCTATTCCTTACTTCTGGTATTTGACAGCCCCAATACCTGTCATACCCCAAGGGGTATCAGGGCAATCTGTCCGCTGATAAATATTTCTGGAGGTTATTTCCAGATCTGTTTTTGAAATACTGTAATTCTCAACAGTATAGTTCTTATGTGTCCATCATAAAGAATATTCCCGTTCTATCCCTGTCCAACAGGCATGGGTACTATTTCCTTCCTGCACATCTTCCCATATTTTTGTCAAATTGCTGAGACTAAGACTCCCCATGGATCTCAATTTTCTGGTGGGGTTGATATTGCTAAGCAAGTTGTTACAGAACCCTAAAAAAAAAAAAGTAACACAAATCCCCACTCCCCCCCCCAGAAATAAATTTTAAAAATAGCCAGTGTTAGTTAGTCTTGTTTCCTTCACATTTTCATTTGTAAAGGATTTTCCACCAGTTCACAATGATATGTGATCTCTGGTTTTACCTGAGTGTGATGAACCCAGTGCTTGATTCCTTCCATGTTGAGTGTAGTGTAGTTTATCAGAAGAACCTCCTACAGTCTCTTCCACTTCTCCTGGATTGGTCCAAAATTCAGGTTTCTGATGCACACCGGATCTCCTGATTGAAAATGCGTATACATGTCAGTCTAGTCCCAATGATCTCTTGATAATGATGTACTTTTTAAGACTTAAAAGAGCTAGTTCCAGTGCTATTAAATATTAATTTCAGCAAAACTTTTGAGATTTCCCTTGCCTTGTGCCACATGGGAAAGCTTCTGGCCATCCAGAAAAAGTATCTACCAATACCAAAGTGTACCAGTCCCAGTTCTGCCTGGGCAGTTCTGCAAAATCAATTTGCCAAGAATCACCTGGTGAATTCCCATTTTAGTAGTTCTGGAGGTGGCCTTCTCCCTTTCTTGTGATTATTTTACAAACAAACCACATATTTTTCAAGGAATGACTTATTAATTTCTATCATTTTTGTGCTTACTAAATTCCTTTGTAAACTGGTTGCCATATTCTCTATTTCCTAGTGTGTTTCCTGATGTTTTAGTTCCATTTCATAATTTTACATTATGTTTGGAGGTACAATTATATGCCCACATGAGGTCACCAATCATCTGCTATTTCTTTCTGCAGTTTCTAACTGCCTGTCCTGATTATTATAATTTGGTTTTTATTCCAGGACATTCAACTCCTTGCTAGATTTTCATGCAAGGGTATCTTTTTCATGCAAGGATATCTTTTTTCTTTAGCAGTTTTGTCAGCTAATTGATTCTCTGTATTAACTGAAGAATTTCCAAACTGATGGGCTTTACAGCACATCACAGCCACTTCTTTTGGCTTTTGTACGCTCTGGTTGTAGGTGACTTATTACTTCTCTGTATTAACAGGAGACCTTTGTGCCAATAACAACCCCTTTTCCTTCCATATGGCTTCATAGGTATATATTATTTCAAACCATATTTTAAATCAGTCTGTATGTTTATCCTTTTTCATTTAGTGATTTTTAGCATTTGATGTAAAGTAACTAATTCTGCTTTTTGTGCTGGTTATTTTTGTTTAAGAAGTAAAGTCTGGACTTCTTTTACCTAGGTCAAGATTACCACTGCATACCCAGCTGCCCATCTTCCCTGTCACATCTTGCTGCTCCAACCAGTGTGCAGGTCCAGTTCTGGGTCTTGCACAGTGATGCCTTGTGAAGGCTGAGCTAGAATAGAGGCTAGACAGAGTTAAAGAATAAAGTAGGGATTTATTAAAAGGCCTTAATGGATACACCTTGGGCAGCACAAGAGCCCAGCCAAGGCTACACCCAAGATGAACCAAAATGGTCACAAAATGGATGACTGATCACAGGTTCTCTCACTTTTATAAGTTCTGGTCCATTTGCATACTGGAGTTAATTGCCCAATTATAGCTTTAGGTTATGAAGTCCCATCCTTCCTGTTTTTGTCTCTTTGTTCCACCGTTATTTATGCTCTGTCATGAGATGGAGAAATAGAGGCAAAAAAATGCAAAGATCACAGGTTGAGATAAGAGCAATTTACTGGAAACAGCAGTGAGATAAGAAAATGAACAGCAACAGCAGCAATACTAGTGACAGAGAGTATAAGACAAGAATTTCTTCACATGAGAAAAAAAGTTGATAATAGACAATACCAGATGGCTGACTCTGCCATATTTTTCCCAGAAAAGAGTCCCTTTCCCCCACCCCTGGCAGTGACATGAGGTGGGTCAGAATAACCTCTGGGTCCTGGCCAGGCTCCCTCCAGCTACTGCAAAAATTAGCCCTGTCCTGGGTGGAATCAGGACAAGCTGAGAAGAATAATGCATCTAAGTCACAAAACACAGAACATTCAGCAACTGGTCCAAGGAGGAGACTCTGGAAGAAAAAGCCAATGCTGGACTTAACCTTTCTTTTGGAGCCTATAGCCTGGATCACCATCAATGAGATAATTCACTTTCCTACCAGGTATAAGCAGGATCACATTCTTTCAGTCTCACAGATCCAGGATCCATGACTGAATCCCTACAGTAACTGCTCACACACTAATGGTGCCAGGACAAAAAACTTTTATTGGGTTTTACCTTTGCACTGTCAGCATTCATGAACACCTCACAACAGCAGTGTGGACTTAATATCAAAGTAAATGTACCATGACTATCTCTAAACCACCTAAAGTGCAGATCCAAAGTTGAAAACACCTTGTCACTACTTTCAAACAGTGTCATGCCAAAAGGTTTTCACTAACCTTCCCCTTCCATTTGCAAATTTTTATTTGCATCAGACTCAAGCGGAAACACAAACAACTTCCCAGCTATATGTGCTATTAAATTCTTCCACTCTTGCCAAGCTGAACTATAAAATTGAAAACATCTGGCAAAAATTTAACTCACAAAAGTGCCAGCTGAGAAACCTATTGCTGGCTTCACCTTTAACTGCACCCCTTGAACTGCACCACACACCCTTGTGCTCTGTACTTTCCTTCTCAGCTCAATAAAACATCATATTCAGTCTCACAGAATCAGGATCCAAAACTGAACCCCACCACTGAGTGCTCAGACACTAAAGGTACCAGGACAAGAAGCTCAACAGCTTAGCTTATACATCCCCACTGTAACAGTTCAACACTGCCATGCTCACTGTGTACTGGCAAAAGCAATAAACTAACCATGACACTCCCTGAACCACTCAATGTGTGCATCCAAAATTGCTTTCCTTGTCAAAGAGAAGAAGAAAAATGTGGTCCCCAACTCCAAAACAGAATACACTCAGGGATTTCTCGCACACAAAAGACGACAGAAGCCAAAGGTATTAAGTGGCTCCATTTCTCTGAGGTCCTGGATTTTTTCACTAAATCTTAGGGCTGGGGCTGGATTTTCCCCTTCTTTCTATCGTTTTGTTTTAAAGTCCCCCTTGAATCAGAAGATGTCATGAACCGAATGCAACTTCTTTAAGGGTGATGTTCTTTCCTTGCAAAGTAAGCACAGTGGTCAAAAGGCAGCAGAGCCTTAGCAGAGACCCATGCACATGAGCTGGGACTGCTGGCAGAGCATCACCTGCTTAGGTGGTCTCTGGAGGAAAGCAGGTGTGTTCTGTGCTCCTTGCTGACTGTGGCAGGATGTCTACTCTGCCCCCTACCACAGATGGCTGGTGCATATAGAAGAGATAACCCAGGGGCTGAAAGGGCCAGCAAGGATTAACATCTTAGTCTGAAGAGCAGATGTGGGAAGGGATAAAATAAGTATTCTTGACTAAAAGACACTGTTTTACAAACTCTAAGAGACATAAGGGTTATCACAGAGGCAGAAGCCTTCTACCCACACACCCTGAAAGTGTGGGAGACCTCTCCTCAGACTTTGGACACAAATCCATGGTTACTTCCCTGGGATTGAGGGAAAGGATCTCCACATGTGCTCCACCAACAATTGGATGGTAAGATACATTGAATCCTAAATTATATTACTTCCTCGCTTGCTGTAACATTAATACCTTTAATCTCGCACTGTATATATCTAGTACGGTTTCCTTTTTGTCCTTATTCCTGTGTAGAATTAGTTCGTTTTATGTCTATTGAATAAATAAATCATTCTATAATAGACAGAATCAGCCAGTATTAAAGAACTTGTGAATGAGAGTGGGTTTTGGGGTGCTGTCCGCCTCAATAAACCACTGCCTGCTGCCAGAGGCCTGGACAAAAGGCAAGGGCTTACCTAAACCCCCACATCCATTCATAACACTGACAGCTCTGTGAACCTGTAAGCCCATCAACCCCAAGTGGTGTAAGATGTACTCCCAGGATAGATGGGAGGGCAAGATGTGGGACTGAGCCCTGACACAGAGAGGGGCTCTGGAGAAGGCAAGTACAGCTCTCCTCTTCTCTGGAGTGTTTGTACACCATGGAATGGGAACAAAAATCATTCTTGGGGCACAAGGGAGAATCAAGGACTTCATATCCTTAACCACGGGGCAACAGATAGTTCCTTTCCCCCTTTTTTATGTTTTTCTATAGTTGTGTTTCTTGCAGCTGCTGTGACCATGAGGTGCCAGATGCACTTGTCCCTCTGGATGGTCCCAGTGTCTGCAATGACACGTGGCCTGGGCAGAAGGCTCAGTTCTTGCCAACTAAGGATGGAGGAATACCTATGTTCAGAGCTGCTTGGGCCCTAGTTAAGCCAGCAAGACTTGGCAGAGTTTGGAAGCAGAATATTTTTAGAGCAGAAACTACAGACCCCTTTTGAGCTGTGTGTTACTTAAAATTTAAAGTTTAATGAAATTTAATACAATTTAGATTTAAACTAACTCAACATAAAATTAATACTATTTAATATCGGACAGTTAAAACTAATATCTGTCAAAAAGATGTTAGAAATAAAATCTATACATCTTTTTGGCTTTGTGTTGAAGCTTCATGGGTCAGGAATGTACATGTTTGTATTTCCCAGTCTCAAATATTCCTGTCCCACTGGAGTCCCATTCATGCTTTCCTTGCTGTTTGCATCCTTTTGCCCCTTAAGAAATCCCCACTTCTGTGAGCAACCTTTGATTAGTCTGACTTGCAAACATAAAGAAATGGTGTCTGAAGCAAGCCCTTTCCCCTCTATAAAAACTTTAAAAGCTCTTGCGATTAATTTATTTCAAAGCTATTTGTCGTTTGAAACAAAAATGCATGAGGGCACCTCTCACACTTTTGGCTGCAGTAGTGCTAGCTTTTGGGATGTTTTTCCTTCTTTTCTGTTTGGATTCAGTTATTTTACTGCTGTGAAATAGACTCTTCCATTAAAATCTGTGTATTCACAACAGGAATTTATCACAATTCTGTCTGTAAATGGCATTGGAAAACAGCCACTTAAAAAGAAAGCGGTGAGGAGGAAATTAATCCTGAGCAAGTTTTTCTTGATAAGGAAAGAGGATGAATGGAGTGTGCCTCTGCTTGGTGGTGCTGAGCAATAAGAAAACAGGCAATGTGCAGAAATCAATGCACATGAAGTTACACCTGCACGATAGGCAGAACTTGACTCACCAAGCACTGAACAGGTTGCTCAGAAGAGGGTGTGGAGTCTCCCTCACTGGAGATATTCCAGAACTGTCTGGATGCAATCCTAAGCAATGTGCTCCAGGACTGTGGACGACCAGGCCTGAACATGTATTATCTCAAATATTGCGACTGTTAAAACAGGAAAGTTCTGATGGAAAGTGAGGATCCTGCAGAGGTGGGGCAGAACTGTCCTGAGCCAACTTCCTGCTCTGCCTGGAGAGTCATGCTCAGTCCCCACCCGAGTCACTACCTGGAGAATGGCTGTGCATGCACCAACGGAACAGCATGGGCTGAGGGAAGAGGGCTCGTGGACACAGGGTGATGGCCCTACAGAGAACCAGGGGCTACCTGGTGGCCAGGAGGGCTGGAGCTGCTGCTGGGACATTGGACTGCTGTCCTCACAGTGTCCCTGCTTGGGGACAGCAGGAACCTCCTCACCAGGGCAGTATTGCCACACCAGCCCTGATGATTCAGGGTCCCTTTTCTCACACAAGTTCCCTGCCGATGCCACAGGCAACAGTTCCAGCAAGAAGGGAGCTTATTGCCATGGCCATATTGCTGCTGGCAAGCAAAAACAAGGGAACCAGGTGCTCTTAAAATCCTGTTCCTGTTGGGGCTCTGGATGCTCTAGATTATTCTCTGGCAACAAGTTGCCTACATGGAGGGGAAACACAGAAGAGTCAGTAGGACATAGCATCTTTGCCAACAAGGTTCCCAAATGCTGAAAAGAGCTTTAAATTCAGCGCACCTGGGCAGGGAGACTGTGGGGGCAAGCTCCCAACCCCAAGCAGCCCTGGCATTTAGGGATCACTGTGACCCATGGAGCCCTCACAGGCAGTGTGATGAGGAAATGGGATCCCAGCGTTCAGCCAGTCGCACTTGCTGGCAGTAACCACACCTGGATTGGGATCTGCAGCACCTCTGTAACCTTGTCTTCAGCTCTATTTATATCAATACCATTATGTGTGACAGTCCCTCCATCTGTCATGCTACCATGGTTGGTCACAGTGTCACTTGCTGTATCTGATTGTGACTGTGTAAAGGGAAATGTATCTGTGAATGTACATGTGTCACAAGGGAATTATTACTAGAAGTCATTGTTATGGGGCTAACTAAAAGCATTTTATTAATAACCAAATGATCATCTAATGGTAATTAATCAATGACTGAATGAAAATCAGGGAGTAATCAAATAGTGAGCAATCAAGAATTGAATATTTGTTATACAGGGATTTGACCATGATTTGAAGATTACTTAAATGATAATGTAGGCAATGGTTTAAATTATTATTTATGTGAAAATTTAAACAATGATTTAGTGCTCAAGCACTCTGCTACTTACTCCACTTGTCATAATTAAGCTATAGCTGGTTATATAGAAGTCTTGCTAGCACACAATAGACTTTCAGGCCTCATGTACAACATCACTCACATCTTTACAGATCCTAGGTGCTGAGGAAGGTCTCTCAGCCTCAAGGAGCCACCTTGACTGCTGGGTCTGCTCAAGGGAGACCATTGCCATGCAGCCTGCTACTGTACAGGACAGCTCAGTGGGCAGCCAACTCCAGAGCATCTCCCTTCACATCAGCCACACTCGTGTCCTACTGACTCACCTCGGGTAGGGAGTGGATGTGACTGAAGTCCTACTGTCCTCCTTCCTACCAGAATTCCAGCCAGTTGTGGCAGCTCTCCAGTCAATGTCTTTATCCCAAGATCCCATTCAGGGCCACGTGTCAGAGATCTAGCAGAGTCTATTTTAAAAATGCCCAGTGTATCTCATTCAGGGGGCTTGCTACTACCTAGTAAAGGTAATTAATGCTACTAGATCATGAAGGAGACTAAGGCCTGCCAGCTTGGAATTGGAGATGGGTTTGAATTATTGCCCAGAGGTGGAGATGCCTTTGCCAGCCATGGAATCCCAACATCCATGCAGTGCCTCTGCCAGCCACGGGTAGCTGTGGGAAGGGAGACTTTGTTATCACCTCTCTCCCTTGAATCAAGGCCCTGCTGTGTCACTGCGAACACAGGGCGTGCCAATGGCAAGTTCTGGGAGAACCTCTGCCCCACCAGTGCTGGGCTTTCTCTTCCCAGTGGGAATAGCAGGATGCAGGTGAGCTTCCTGCAGAGGCCCCAGAGCCCCAAGGAGTCTGTCAGCAGCTTGAGGAAAGTGTGTGACCTAACTGTCCCTAGTGCAGGCTGCATCTCCAAGCTGGGTCACCTCTGACTTCAGGCCAGCTTGCTTGTTCCAGCATTCACAGTGTGCACCCAAGCCAGGCATTCGAGGCACCATTTCAGAGACAGAGACAGGTAATTTGATCAGTTCCCTGAACAAATGGAGCTCTTTGGCACGCCATCCCTCCTGAGACTCCCAGGAGCTTTGCTTTGGGGCCAGAGGAGTGTGATTCCTTCCTGGCATGTCTCCTGCCCCACGTGGTGTTTCAGTCTGTAAAGAAATCCATCTAAGAATACCATCTCTGATGGAGTTAATTCCACCTCCCATGCCAAAATGCAGAGCAGAGGGGGGATCTTGAGGCTTCCAGGCTTTCTGCTGCAGGGTCAGGACTTGAGAGACGTGACCAAGATGGCTTTGCTTGAATTTTTGTCTTCACTTCAAGTTCCTGTGCAGGTACTGGAAAGGTAGTGGCAGAAGCCCATGCTATTTCTAGCTCCTTCTTCTCTCCAGCTAGGAAAGTGCCTCTCAGCTGAGAGCATGAGTAGGACCTCATGTTATAACTTCTGAGTCCTTATAAGAACTGTAAGACTACTCCAAATTAAACATGCAGCACTGTTGGCACTCGGTGCTTTTTCCCTGCTAAAGCCTCTCTCAGTTGGGAATGTTCTTGACTGCCTGTGGCCCATGCCCTTGCTCAGCAGCACTCACACAGCAACAAAACACCCATCTCCTCCTGCTGTGTTTTTTGTGTCCATGGGTTGTAAATCCTTTACAGAAATGCATTGCCAGCTGTCTTAGGATACAGGAAAAAAAAAAAAGGGATGCTTTCTTCCTTGTTTCCTGGCTCCTCCTTTTTCCCGACTTCAAGTAAAATTCTCCACTATCAGAATTACTGGAAAGTTTTAAACTCTTTTCAAATAGTTGGTGAGGTTTGCAGGTGATGGATTGATTCCAGAGTGAGACCCCAAGAAAATTACAGGTGACTAACAATAACACCCTGAAAATTGGCCATTGCAGACTTATTCAAAAGCTATAACAGGGTCTGTGCAGTGTGATCTGTGATATCCTCCTATTTTCTTTTTTCAAGATGGACAGAAATTTCTTTCAAGAATAAAAAACTTGAGACTTTCCATTTCTCCAGCAGCTTCCAGGCCCTGTGCAGTGCAAGGTCTCAGCATCTAAAATATCTGTGCAAGAACAGCTGGTCCCTGGGGCACTGTATGGCTCATTTCTATAGTGGATGCTGAAGGCACTGGCTGCTCCCATGGGTTTCACTGTCCTCCAGCAGCTGGAAGGAGAATAATTCATTTGAAGTTTGCTTGGAAGAAATCTCCAGCTGCAGAAAGTCTGTGGGGCTCAGCCCAGTGCTAGTGTGGGGCAGGGGGTTGATGAAGGTGTGACATTCATCATCTTGTTTTTCAGAGGTGGCTGCTACCCAGTCACAGGAGGTCCTAAGGTGCTGCAGATGGGCAGGGAAGCCCAGGGTGAAGAAGGACCAACAGATGCTGCAAGGTCCATGTGTGGAGACTGTCTTCTACTTGATGCCTCTCTCCCCTCTTTCTTTCCCACCTCTCCATTTCTGTTTCTTTACCTCACAATTATTGTTAAATAAAATCCATTTTAATGACTTTCACATACGGTCTCATTTGCAGCTTAATTTGGGCAGAGGCATCTGGCACTTATCAAACAAAGTGATGATCTTAACAAAGCTCATCCCTGAGCAGTGGCTTCAAGGAGGTTTGTGACCCTCTGCTCCATCATCCCACCTTGGCTGCTGAGGGAGGGGATAGCTCCAGCAGCAGCTGTTGAGCTGTCCCCACACCAGCTTCCAGGTCAACAAGGAAGTCCCCTTTTGCAGCCAAAACTCCTACAGGAACACTTAATCAGAAAAGAGAGGTTTTGGGGACAGGAGCTGAGTTTTCCATCGAGCCTGCCCTCCCCTGGGGTGGACATGCATGGGCAGGAAGCAAAGGTCACATGAACCACATCCCTGCTCAGGGCAGGTGACTCCAGCTCCATCTTTTGTGTAACCCCACTATACAATGCCTTAACGTGCAGATTTACAATCGAGTGCCCAAGCCCTGTATTTTACAGAGATAATGCTGCAGTGCATCCCTTTGTTTGCAGACATCACATTTTGACGCCATTAATTGTATAGTGAGGATTAATAAAACATGAAGTTTAAAGATGCCTAAATCACAGTGGGGGAGCTAATAATCTCTGCCAACAATAATATTTGCACTTTATTTTCATCCTAACATCCAGCCTTGGAGTGAAGCTTGGGCTAGGGAGCAGCACTACTGCTAATGGACTGGGTGAGGATTGCACAGGGATCCCAGCCTGTGCCTTGGGCATCACTTGGGCATCCTTGGGACGCTGTGCCTGTGCCCACTGCTAGACCAGTGATTTAAGGCTGGGTTTACCAGGACTGAGGTGGGGAAGAGACATGAAGTGGCCTTTCTGCAGGTAGGGGTGATATCTCTGCACGGATGTGTCTGTCCTGCACTAACAGCACATCCTGTGGCCAGCCATGGTCCGTGCTCTGAGGACCCACCACCCGAGGGCATGTCCCTTTGGGATGGCCCCTCTGGAAGGGCCAAATGGTCCAGGGCTCTGGTGCTGGGAGATTTGTAAACCACCAAAGGTGTAACTTGGCTTTTGCAGAGGCTGCCTGTGTCCCCCCTCCCTGCCACAACTCCCAGTGCAATGACCTGGCATGCTGGGGCACCACAGCAGCCCCAGGGCTGAAACTGAGGCTGGGGATGTGCTGCTTCCCTGGCAGGGCTCTTTCCTCTCCATCTCTCTGCTGCCTAGCAAGCATCCCTGTCAAAATAGCTTATTTCATTCCAGAACAAAGTTACCTGAATACATTTGGAAGTTGTACCGAACTATCAGGGTAATCAGAATTTAATTTGATGCAGTCAAGGCTCTAAAAAGATGTTATCAAGAAGAACATCAAAGCTGGATTCCTGCGCTTGGAAAGGCAACTGGAATGCTTAGTCCATATTTCTCATTTTATTGGAGACTTTCAAATATCAGTCTAAATAACAAAAAATTATTATTGAGAGTATTTGCAAATTAATGTCTTTTGTAGATGAACAAAGGCCCACTTCCTTTGTATGTCAGGGACAGTCTCTTATTAAATCCTGCTAATTATACCATTTGTTGTGTCTAATCATTTCTGCACTTGCAGAAATTAAAGCTGAAGCTTATTTTCCTGTGTGTTGAGCCATGCTGTTCTTTGGAGTCCCAATCCTACAAAGTGAGGATGCTCCCACTCAAGAAAGGGAGACCCTGTGGGTACAGCAATGGGGAAAAGGTGGGATGGGGACCTGGGCTGTTTCTTTTGTGCCTATGTCTCTGTTACATACTTGGGACCTTTTATCATTCCCAGCTCTTGGATAGCTGAGGAAAAGCTATTCATTCCTAGAGAATGCAATTGTATGATAATTCCAGGTTTTGTTTTCAAAGTACAATTTAAGAAGGAAGAAAGGTGCCTCTGGGTCTTTTGAGTTCCAGGAAGGTTGAAAATGTGACCAAAAGGTGACCCTGGAGATGGATGCTCCTTTTGGGGAGGTTATATTCGATGTGGGGTGAAAACGTGTTGGACCACCAGTTGGTGCTGGGGCAGGAGATGGTGGAGCAGTGAGCTTGACCATTTTCACTTCAAACACCACGATTTCTGTGCCAAGCTCAGGCTGTTGGCTGCCCAGGGTATGTCAAGCTGGTGGCAGGGGTGACTGATGGTAGCCACTGCAGCCATTGATCCCCTCTACTCCTTTAGCTCCTGTTTCTGCAGAGGCTGATCCCAAATGCCATCATGCCCCTGCAGAGGGGACACAGGAGACAGCCCCAAACCTGACTTTATCCCTCAGAAATGTGTCGAGGAAGCTTAGGGGGAAAGGAGGCTCAGTCAACTTCGTTAGGGAAATAGTATGGATCTTGTGTTCAAACCTTTGAAGTGTTAATTAAAAAGAATTATGCAAAGGAGCAAGGATTTGAAACATTCATTTGAATCTCAATAAGGCATCTGTATTAAAAATAGCAGCGGGATCAACTACAGATACAGCAGTTTTGGAGCAAAACGACCCTGGCATCCTTGGTTCTGCCGAGTAGAGCATTCCTGCCTGCTCCTTGACCTGGATGGGTGCTGCAGAGCACAGCACGGCACAGGGAAAACATTTTGTGCCTAATATTTAAAGATCTTGAGAGCATTTCACTTAAAAAAAGACCCAGTGGGGTCTGGCATGGCACTCAGATGTAGAGCATGGGTAGGTAGAGCAGATGTATGGGTTGGTATGGTGGGTGCAGGGCTGGGAGCACTCCAGAGGCACCCAACACTGGGCACTGGACACCCCATGCAGACCAGACCTCAACCCTCCACCCAGCACAGTCCCCTCCAGGGAAATCTGGGAGAAAGCGCTTTTCCAGCCCATGTCTTAATTAAAACCCCCAGCATGTTCTGGCCCTTGCTCATTCCAATGAAAAGAATCCAGGGTATTAATTACCAGATCAGTGGATAACATCGTTAAGTTTACTTTTGCTCTGTGAGAACCCTGGGGGAATGTCAATGCCTCCTGCCCTTGGCATCAGCACTGCAAGGGCACGAGCAGGTTGGAACCCCCTTCCAAAACTGGGGGGGCTGGGCCAGGCCAGCACTGGGGTCCCAGCACCAAGACCCCAGGCCTGCAGAGAACTGACACCCCTGGTTCATTCCCAGCGTGGGAGCAGGTGGATGGCGAGGGTGTGGAGCCTTCAGTGGTGATGGCTTAGCCAGGTGGAGTGCCAGGGGGCTGCAACCAAGGGCTGAAAGCAGCCCTGAAGGGGAGAGCAGGGAGCTTTGGGGGGCTGCAGTCCCACAGGGAAGGTGACAAAAGGCAGAGCTGGAGACACACTGTGACATTCTGCAATGATTTCAAAGGCTGAGGTGTAACCTCAGCTGCGGATTTCATTAAAAATGGATGAATAACAGCCTGACCTTGGGCAGGGATCAGGCAGACACACCCCCTAGACCCTTGCTGTCAGGAGGAGGTGATGTCACAGCCAAAACATGGCATGGGGATAACCCTGATGCCTCCTTTCCACCTCCCAGAGTGGGATTTCCATGGGTTGGGCCTCACCTGTCCCT
Organism: Chloropsis cyanopogon; assembly: GCA_013400585.1. Lineage (NCBI taxonomy): Eukaryota > Metazoa > Chordata > Aves > Passeriformes > Irenidae > Chloropsis > Chloropsis cyanopogon. The sequence goes on along the minus strand of WEZZ01022078.1, from coordinate 10,250 downwards.
TTACAGTGCCTGAAGTCCGCAGAGGGGAACCCAGAACCAAGGGCTGGGTTGTTGGGTCCCCCTGGGATTTTGCTGGTACTCGGGTGGGTGTGTGCAGGATTCTCCATCTCCTGAACTCCTGAGCCAAAACTGACCCCAGTGGCATCAGCTTAGGAAAGGGCCCTTTACTCCTGCCAGGTGACATGAGGGTCAGAAGGATGGGGGAAGTCAGAACGTGGAAATTTCCCTGCTCTGCTCTCCAGGACACTGCTCAGAGGCTCTGGTTCAGTAGCACTTCACTGTCTCTCCATAGCATGGAAATAATTCAATGGACTACAAGACAGCTAAAAAAGCCTTTTTTCTGTTGCACTGGAGCAAACCCTCCGAGCAGTCCAGCTTGAAGAAACAGCAGGGCTGTGTGTGGGCACTTGGTGGGCAATGAGGTGTGTGAGGTGCAGGTAGGCAGAGCAAATAGTCACTGTGAGCCTTCACTGAGCCCCAGTGGGCAGGGAATGGAGAGAGGGTGAGCATCTCTACAAATATATTTGCGACCTACAAATATCAGCTTGGCTTTTGCAGGGAATCCTTGCTGATTTTTACTCAGTAGCATATACCTTGCAAAAGAATTAACACTACACTGGGCTGCCTTGGAGCATGGCTCTCCTTGTAGGAGCTGGTTTGGGACAGGATGGACTTGCTACAAATACAGCCCCAAACCTGATGGTCAATTTCTGGGTGCAAAATCTTGCTCTTCCAAGTGAAAATGATGGCTGGAGAAGCTCTTTCCCCCTCCACAAACCTCAAAGCCTCCCACCCAGTTATGCAGATCCCAGGATTTTCTCCTCTAGGCTTTTCCTCATGTGGTTTTTGCATCTCCCAGCCCTACTCTGGGTTATGCCAGCCCCCTGCAGCCACACTGCTCACCAGAGACCTGCCTGGGAATATGAGGTGGGGGTAGGCTTCCAGAAACGTCCTGCTCTTTGATCTATAATTTAAAAACCATTTTGTTTTGTCTTGGTCGCTTTAACCAGCAATTTGCTATAGCAAAAGAACACAATACCCCTTCAGGAAGAAGAAATCTACTCATTCTTTCAATTAAATTTCTCCTGACTTTACTAAAACTTTTCCCTTGTTCCCTCTTCTGAAGAAGCAGCTTTTCTCTTTTTTTAATTTTATTTTTGTGATCTCCAATTCCATGGAGACAGAAGAAATCAGCATATCAGAGAAAACAACAATCCTTGTGATGCCCAGCAGTCATTAATTAACAAATTATATAAAAAAAGAGTTCTGCAGATAGGATTGTTTCCTGGTGATGTTGCCTATTCTTTTGTTGGCACTGTGACAAGGGAGTCCTTTATTGCTGAGATAGAGCAGATTAAACCATCCCTCTCACACTGGATGGCTTTGTGTGGCTCATTCTTTTGGTCCCCAAATAAAACATCCTGCCCCCACTTTTACCCTGCTGTGACAGGTTTCTTCCTTGATGGGAAAGAGGTGCAAGAGTAGGTTTGAGCCATAGCATCTGTCCCCCAGCTGGACCAGGTCTCCTTTCCATCAGCATGAGCATCCCCAGAGCGTGGGGGGCTGAGCTAACCTGCGTGGATTCAGTTTCAGTGGAACATCTGTGGAACATCTGCAGTCCCACCAGGTAGCCCACCTCCTCCCTGAAGTCCACAGCCCCAGCTGGCAACAGCCCCAGGAGATCTCAAGTGGCCCTGCTCTCCTTCCCACCATCTTCCCAGGCTTCTTCTCTAATTTTCAGGATTATTTCAGCCTCTCCCTGTCCCTAGCTCTCATACCCCTGCTCAGGTAGGAGTAGGCTCTGCTGGGAGCTATGGGGACTGAGCTCCCTGTTCATACCCTGGTGACCAAAGGTGGTACCCATGGTCTCCAACCTCATTTCAGTTCATGGTCTCCAATGGTGAGGAGAAAGTGAGACCCCAAAGCCAGCTTACAGAGCCATCCCCCAGTGCTCAGCATTCGAGCCCAGACTTGGGACCAGCTCTGCTGCAAGAAGGCAAAGGGCAAAAAAGTTCCCTGGGCTGTTAGAGCAAGCCAGCTGCTTGTCTTTGGCCAAAGAACCTTGGACTCTCTCTTTGCCAAGGTCTGAGGGGCAGCATCCTTTCAAAGGATCTGAAAAGTGTTGCCTGCAGCCTGTTTGCAGTGGGGATGAGTTGAACACATGCTGGGGGATGCTTAATTCTCCTAATAGAGACACCAATCGTGTTCCTTTGACTGATCTGTCAATGCTAATGCTGCCACTAGCCTGACGCAAGTATGGCTGCAGGCAGGAGCTCCATGCTACCCAAACCTCTGTCTGCTGCCATGGCACTGTGGTGCTTCGAGGGCACAGAGCAGAGGACACACACAGCCACAGCACAGGGATGTTGCATCAAAATGCACTTTTTTCCACCCTCTTTTTATTAATCATGCAGATTTCCCCACCCAGGGGCCACAGGCTTGGGCAGGCAGCGTACCGGGGGAAGTGTTGGAGGGCACCAGCAAAAGCAGGACATGGAAATCTTCCTGTTCTGTCAGACAGCTCCCCCATACTGTTCATGGTGACCCAGTTAAATTAATTTTGCTGGGTGGTTGTTTTTCTGGTGGGGTGCTGGCTTGAAGTTAATTAGCCAAAAGATGCCCTGATTTCCTTCTTCACAGCAAGATCCGTCGTTTAATTTGTCAGCTAGTGTGTTCTCACGCACCATTCATGGTCCCAGGCACCACAAGTATGAATTAGGGACCAGCTCTGACCACCCCAGTGGGACCTGTCTGGCCCTGAGTATTCCTGGGATTTGCTGGGCCCCTCTGAAGCCCTCAGCCTATGGCTACGGGAGCAGAGTTTGAGACTTGATGACATGGGGAGTGACACAGGAGGTGCTGGGTGCTTGCATGTTGCTCAACAGCACAGAAAAAACCCTCTTCTATGCTCCTCCAGAAACTGGAAAAAGTGTGCTTCCTCTTAAAATGTTTTCTTCTCCCCGTGGCCCTGGAGAGGGCAGATAATGGAGCAGCTGCCTAACACATACTCCAGGGAAAAGTGTCGGTACTTCCAAAACTTCAGAGGTTAAAATATCATCAAGTTATTTTTAGTAGTTTTTCATTCATTTTAATTTGCCATTCGTCAACATGCAGCAAGGAAGTCAGAAAAGCATCACTTACTCCTGGTGGGTTGCTTTCCCCATGCCAAGTTATGCTGTGCTAAGCCAAGACCTGAGCTGTGCAGGGCCAGACTGTGCTGAGCTGAGCTGTGCAGGGCCAGACTGTGCTGAGCTGAGCTGTGCAGGGCCAGACCGTGCTGAGCTGAACTTTGCTATGCCTCTGAAGCACCTCTGCTAATGAAGACCGGCTGAGAGAGCTGGGACTGTTCAGCCTGGAGAAGGCTCTGGGGAGATCCTTGAGAACTTAAGAGACCCTTCCAGTGCCTGAAGGGGCTCCATGAGAGGTGGAAAGGGATTTTGAACAAGGGCTTGAGAGAAAGGACAAAGGGGAATAGCTTCACACTGCCAGAGGGCAGGGAAGAATTCCTTCTGTGAGGGCAGTGAGGCCCTGGCATAGGCTGCCCAGAGCAGCTGTGGCTGCCCCATTCCTAGAAGTGTTCAAGGCCAGGTTGGACGGGGCTTGGAGCAACCTGGGACAGTGGAAGGTGTCCCTGCCCATGGCAGGGGGCTTGGAACGAGATGAGCTTTGAGGTCCCTTCCACCCCGAACCTTGATGCGATGGATTCTATGCCATGCCACGGATCAAGCCGTGCCAAGAGGTGCCGATCCATACGGCACAGACCCAGCCGTGCCAACACCAACAGGTGGCGACACGAACCCACGGCGCCCCGGAGCAGCCGCGCCGGGGACGCGCCGGGGACGCGCCCGCCT
>WEZZ01022077.1:233289-256001 GCA_013400585.1 Chloropsis cyanopogon | reverse complement strand
AATTAGGCATCTCTTCTCCAGAAGGCAACTTGGATTGCAGGGTTTGAAAAGCTTTTCCTCAGAAGCGTTTCTCTCCTACAACCTCTCCTCTCTCCCTGCACCACCCCCCCCCCTCAATTCCCCACTCTCACTTTCATTGCTTAATTGAACAAGGACAGCTCTGATTTAATTAACCCACCTTAGTTAAATGCTTAAGTCAGAGGAGACAAAAACAGGTCTAAGCCCCTAACTTAGAGATCCAAACGTAGATGCTGAAGGGAAACATTGTAAATACCTGCCAAACTAGCATGTGATAAACACCAGCTCCTCATGTAGTAAGGAAATACCATTCTCTCATTGTCTTTGTCCATCTGCACAAACAAGTCTTCATAAATATTCTCAATGGATGTATTTATTGCCTACCTAAATTAGCAGCACTTCTGATGATTGGAATGTTTCAAGCAGCAGCTGAGCTCTTTGTACTGTGTGTTCCCTTTCAGCAGATAGACTATTGCTTTCTTACTGCTTTAAGCAAATAGAAGACTCAGTTGTGCTGTAAATATAAACAGAATTAATTCCAGCAACACAGATCTTGAAAAGCTTTAAAACCAGACAGGGTGCCTAGCCAATGTTATGCAGTCCAAGAGGATAGTGGGATATGTGGCAATGCAAATTAGTGCTCAGCAGTGTGAAGCCCAGTCTTCCCTCAGCTACTTTGGGGAGCTGCTATTGTTACCACTTTGACAGCAAATGTGAACTAGTTTCTCTAACTGATAGAATCAGACATCTGAATCTGGGTGGTCAAATTTAAAATTTAGAAGCACAATGCTGTCTAATTATCTGTGAAGGCAAGTTGCAGCCACTGGCAAGCCTTTGGAGATCTACCACAGTAACCAAGACCAGAACCCAACCTTACATAATATCCCATTAAAATAAAAAAAGCAGAAGTACTGAGTCAAAAGCAACACAAGGATTACAGTGTGCTGAGCTGAGTGATAAATTCATAACATACTTTCTCCTTAATGAAAACAGAGCTAGTTTGTGAAATAGTAGGAAAAAATGAAGAAATTCAAGGGGAAAAGGTTATATGTCTAGGTTTTTTGTTTGTGTGAAAGTATGTGTGGTATGTTCTCAGGGTGACAAGAATTCAAGTGTGTTTTTAGCTGTGTGGCTCCAACATCACAAGCTTACTCCATTTTACAAAGTCATAAATCTGCTCCATCTTGTCAGAACAGTTTTTGACTCATTGATAAAGTCCATGGCTAGAATTTATGCTTTTCTCTAGATAATTCAAAAGACTCCTGTCACAGTGAAGATAGCATCAGAGGGAGGTCTTGTGCTAAGCCTGACTGCAGCACAATGCGTGGATAGAGAGCTGTTGCCTGTGTCCTGAAACCTCCTGAGACTGTCTCCTGGGAGATTTATGACTGAAGACAATACCAGTGAAGATCCAATCCTTCTAACTTGGTAAGATTTGCAATAAATACCTAAATTAGAAAAGCATTTGATTTTTGTCATAAAACTTTAATTATGCTGAGTATAGTTTCAAGTGCTTCACTTTTACTCAGTTTCAGAGTGAAGTTGTTTTGAGTTTGTTGTTGTTTCAGAGTTTGTTGAAGCATATCCAGAAGCTGAGCCTGAGTGGCTCATGGCACTCATATCATGATGTCACTTCATCCATCCCATACTGCCATTTTCACATGCCATGACACTTATGGCAAAATTAGCCCTAGAATATGCCTTGCAGCAGACCAATAATTGAGGTCAGCTCTGAGCAAATCAATCTTTTGTCACTTCTGCCCTGCCTCGCTACAAGTATATGCGTGTACATTGGTTCACCCTATGCATTGCTAAAGCTCTGTCCCTCTCTTGCATAAGCCAAAACTAATGGACAAATTAATGAACAACAAAATTTGAATGCTTCAAAAATCACATGAAGCATACTGGTGTGAAAATTATGGGCAGAACTTCAACACTTCAACACTCACTTTGACATGTTTTTTTCAAAGTTAAAACAGTGCTTTGGATTGCTGCTCCACAGTTAGCTGCCTTTTTATTCATAGCTTATTCTTCCTAGAGGTTTACAAGCAGATCTGCAGAACAAAAAAAAAAAAAATCCTAAGCAAGAAGGTTGTCTACAGAGAGCAGCTCACAGCCACCGTAGACTAACCTGACATGGGAAAATACTCTGTTGAAATAAAAAAGTAATGTCAGTCCTACTTTGAAAATGAAATAATTGCTGAAATTATAGACAATTCCACAGGGTGGAGCCACTCCAGACAAACACTCACACAATTGTCTTTGCCACAGTACTGAATTAGTAGAAGCAAGGCCACTCTGGAGGCACAGGTGAGAACCCAGAAAGCACGAAACAAAAAAGGAAAAAGGATACTCCTGCCAACCTCATCATCATTTCCAAGGTAATACAGAGTAAAAATTAAGAGAACAAGTGATGGAAGGCCCCATTCCATTGTTGCATTCCAGTGGAAAAAATAAAAAGGGTGAGGAAGCACTTAAATAATTCCCAGTATAGGTCCTAAATGTATGCCACAGCCGCACAGATTTTCTGACTCCCATCTTGCACTTACATCATTCAAGCAAGCTTCTTTGTTTAAAAGCTTCAAAAACATGGTACTTCAAGTATGTTTATTGGTAGGCAAGCTTCTATTTCACTCTGGTCAAATTACAAACTGAATAATTACAGCCTGTCTGCTAAAAACTCCCACCATAATTTCATTTGGCTCTAAACTACTGTGCAGCATAGTTGTATGCTAAAGAGCTTCCCTGTAAAAATGGGCAAAGCAATTACACATGCCAGCAAAAAGGCTCCCCAAACCATTTTAAAGTTTGGAAAGCACTTCAGATTTTACCTGGGTGGAAAAGGAAGTCACCAACCAAAGATATGCTGTATGCTGAAACATCTGTGTTTAAATACACACATACAGAACTTACCAAATACACTTATGAGGAATGGTCCACAGGAAAGCTATGTTTTAGAAAAAAAATAAGTCCACCACAATAAGTAAATCATATCTTAATAGAGGAGGGAAAATCAGAAAAACACACACTTTAAACTATTTTCTCATTGTTTTCTCTACAAGGATTCAGGGACTGCGGTCTCTCTAGAAAACCACTATTCCACCCATACTCCCTCTGTATGTGGTCTGTGAATTTCATACTCCTCACACATTTTCCCAAGAAATTGTCTGCGCTAACCTTTGTTGATAGGTGTCAAAATATTTCACAGCAAAAAGCCACAGCATGTGCTGTAAATAGCAAAACTACCCGGTTTTGCAGATATTTTGCTTTTTATAGTACAGTGGGAATTCTATCAAATGGAACAGCCTCACTGCTTCTGTATGACACATCCAGCTGAACAAGTGAACTGGATGTAAGTATCTCCACTGCTTTTATTGTGAAATTGAGCAATAAAGTAAATTTTGCTGATGAGAAAGTAGATTGTGGATGGTGTTTTGGTACAGCACCAGCTAAAGGAAAAGGGCTTCGCAGTTACTCATCCTCAGGAACCTAGACAGGAAATCTCACCCTCAGATTTTCCTCTTGGTTACCTGCTCCCTTGACAATATCTGTTCACACTGTCCACACAATGCAGTCATTCTCTTTCAGCTGATGAACTCCGGGTATATCTATGTCAAACAGCAAAGTATTTTGATTGCAACACAGGCCTTTGAACTAAAGCTTCAGAGGAATGTTGGCACAGAGCTAACAATGCCGAGCAATTAGCTTAAGTGCTCTCCCACTGAAATGTAATCACCATCTGAAATAAACCAGCTCCTACTTCAGAGAGCAAAGAGAAGTTGATTTTGGTCGGAAGTCACCTGGCAGGGGTTCTCCACACCGGAGAGGACTGAAGAGGTGCCGCATTTGCCCTCTGGTGAATAGGCATGAATGAGTCTGCAGTGCTCCCGGCTCCGGCTGCGGGAGGCTCCTGGCGAGTGGAGGTGGGCTGGGAGCTCTCGTGGACCCCCGAGTGAAAATAGGCCTAGAAATATCGTGCAAACTGGTTTGCTCAGGCATCCTGCAGGTGTCCTGAGCCTGTAGGAATGTTAGCATCAGAGGTGGAAGCTGGGATTCCCGGGAGCACTGCAGCTCTCAGAGTGGCTCCCAAGAGAGCACAGAAAGGAGGGCTCAAACCACCTGGGGCATCCATATCTGGGTAACAAACTGGTATGTAACCAACCAGAGCATCTTTCACTGCATTTTGTTACACTGCTTCCTTTCTCTCACTCTCAAAACACTGTGATAACCCAAGGCTGCACTGGACACCGACAAGGACAGAACATTATGACATCCTACTTGACACTGGAAATGTACTGATACCTTCCTATACAGTCAGATGAAGTCTTTGGTAAGAAAAAGCTCTTGTAGAGGCTTTAGTGACCCAAGCTGACAAGTAAAGAGAAGGATTTTGGGTTACACTCTTGGCAGTGTGCTTATGTCACAAACTCACATGTACAAGGATCCTTCTCTATGCTGCCCAAAAATGAAGGTTGCTGGAGCATGCAAAAGACAAGTAGATAGCAAGAATTCCTAAATAATACCAATAATAAAATCCTCTTACCTTTGACCTGGGATAGTTTCCCTGGTGATAGATCTGAGAGCAAGATATTGCAGATAAGGGCAGAGTGGAGTGAAAGCAAGCCCTCCTGCAGCTATCTTTGCTTTAGAGAAAAAGGCAGTCAGCACCATGCCCATAGCAGATCTGCACAAAGGCTGATGGGGCTGTACCAAATGATCCTCACAAATCTGAAATGGGGAATATGATAAACTGGACCTAAGAGAGCAATAGCAATGCAAAAATCTTGATGCTAGAGTCAAATACCTAAAAATGTCTTCCCACTTAACTCTGGAAGAGCTAAATCGTAATCTGTGCACTGCCTCCCTTTCTGTGAAGAGATAGATCCAGGTGATTCAGGTGTTCATCACATCCCAGGCATGCCTGTTTCCAGTCTATTCCCTTACACTGATGCAGGACTAACAGTAATTTGAACATTCTTGACAGATGACTCTTTAATTCCTTGACAACACCAAAGAACAACCTCCCCATAGCCAGTTCTGGTCTATTGAGAGCATGATGTTAATGAGGCCAGGGCTGTAGATTCAATTCCCATACTGGCCATTCGCTGTAGAGTTGGATTTAATGATCCTTTTGGGTCCCTTCCAACACCAGATATTCTGTGACTTCTATAACAAAAAATAAGACTGCAAATAAAAAAGAACAATCCTTGCTATATAACTGAGTCTTTCTGACACAAATGAAATGAACTAGTACTTGCCTTGTGCTCAGCAAAAATCTAAAAATTCTTATTGTTCTTTTCTTCATGCAATGTATCAATATATCATTAGACTCTTAGCATACAATTACATCTTAGCACTTAAAATCTTTTGTCAGTACCAGAAAGCAGTCCTTTCAATGTTGCAGCCTTAACAATTTTTTCTAAACTAAGCATTATTTTTTAACTCCTCTCTGAACTTTCTTCAGTTTTTTTTCATTTAAAATGTAGGACACAAGCTGAACATGTTCCCTCAGACAAGGCCTCCTGACATCCAAGAATAAAACACAATAGCAACAGTATCTTCTTGCAATTGCCCCCTTCTCAATTCTGCTGCCTCTTGCTCCCATGAGTTTGTTAACTAATTTTTGCTTCCTAAGCATACCCAGTTTGTCCTACTCATCACTGAACTTCCTTTTACCATTTTAAACCACTTCTACTGCTTACCAAAGTCATCCTGAATTTTGATCTTGTCTTTCACAGCCTATGTAATGTTTGCATCTATGTAGATTATCTCTCTACCTTACCATTCACTGCTGTGGAAACCAACAGAGGAATAGAATCATTCTTGCCTCCTGGGTTGAGAAGAAACCACTGGCAAATTCTCTGAATGAAGTTTTCTAACCATCTGAATCCTCTTTCACTGGATTGTCAGTCACATGATTCTCTATCAAAACTTATCCTAAAATCAAGATATAATATACTGATTCTACTCTTTCCTCTTATCCTCTAAGCTGGTTAACCTGTAAAGAAAGGAAGTCTGATTGATTTGACATTATGCAAGTGTAGATAAATGCATGTTAGCTCTTTCTTACAGACTTAGGAGCCTGAAATAATTAATAATTTGATTTGATATCTTTAACCTTATAAATATATTTTAATCCTTTCTTTCTCTCTTCACCCTAACTTCTTTTTTTCATAGATAATAGTTTGTGGTCAGAGCTAGATTTTTTTTGAACTCTGGAGACAAAGAAAAGCACTAAATATTTCAGTCTACCCCCTATTTTGTTCATTAGTTGCTTAGTTCCCCATAAATAATGGAACTGCATCTTCTATAATTATTCCTTTACTTCTAGCATAAGGTTATTGATTAATAAAGCTGTGGCTGCATAATAGTCTTTCCAGGGTGATAAATGTTCTGCATTTCCCAGCATTCTATAAAATTCTAAATTGCTCTAAGCAGAACTTTTCGGCCATTTTGTATTCATCTTGTAGTTCAGCTGAACTTACCATATTTCATGAGTTTGCTTATGAGAATGTTGTGTGAGGCTGCGTGAAAATAAAACCAAGCTAATGTCCAGCTTCAGATGCTCCTTCTTTAAAGAAACCTTTTCCATCCTGCTCCACTATGAAAATCTACAGTATTCAATTGCTGGTGCACACATAAAATTAAATGTCCAAAAGGAAGACAGATGAAGTTTTTAAAGTGATCTCGACCAGACCTATGAGGATCCTTACATGACAGTGCTTCCCATAGTTTCCACCTCTTACCAAACATGCTATACAGGTGCTCAGAGCCTTTGCTTTCCTCAGTGTTTATGAAAATATAATTCTGTTTTTTAAGCTGGATGTAATTAGTGGTAAGAAACTCCCATCAAATTAAACAGAGACTATTAGAGAGAGGTGCAGCAAAGCTAGGCTGCAACCTTGTGACTCTGCCAATAAACCTACCTGCCAGGAGCTCTGCTGTGCAGATCCAGCGTCACAGAATATGGGACAGCACATCAGAATATGTCCCACGTGCTCCTGTGCAGTGTCCGATTACGTGAGTCTCCGGCATGAATGTATCTGTTCATGTGGATATCTGGGACTAGTCCTCTTTAACATCTTTACTGATGATCTGGATAAGGATATTGAGTGCAGTCTCAGTAAATTTGAAGATTATGCTAAGTTGGGTGGAAGTGTTGATTTGCTCAAGGGTAGGAAGACTCTACAGAGAGACCTGGAAGACTCAATCAATGGGCTAAGGACAAATAGACGAGGTTCAAAAAGGTGAAGTGCTGGATACTGCACTTAAGTTGCAGCAACCACATGCAGTGCTACAGGCTGGGAGGGAGTGACTCCAGAGCTGTTCAGTAGAGAGGGACTTGGGGGTGCTGGTTGACAGCTAGCTCAATATGAGTCAGCAGGTGCCCAGGTAGCCAAGAAGGCCAATGACATCTTGGCCCTCACCAAGAGTAGCATAGCCAGCAGGACTAAAGAAGTGATTGCCCCCTGTACTCGGAACGGGTGAGGCCTCGCCTTGAGTGTTGTGCCCAGTTCAGGGCCCCTAACTTTACAAAGGACATTGAGGTGCTGGAGTGTGTCCAGCAAAGGGCAATAATGCTCATGAAAGGTCTAGAAACATGTCTTAAGAGGGGCAGCTAAGGGAGTTGGGTTTGTTTAGTCTCAGGGAGAAGCTCATAGCTTTCTACAATTCTCTGAAAGGAGGCTGTGGTGAGGCGGGGACCAGTCTCCTCTACCAGGCCTTCAGTGAGAGGACCAGAGGAAATGGTTTAAGCTGAGACGGGGGAGATTCAGAATGGATAACAGAAAAGATCTTTTCCCTGTTAGGGTGGTCATACATTGGAATAGGTTGCTTAGGGAGGTGGTGGGGCCACCATCCCTGAAAGTGTTTAAGAGGCACCTGGATGTGGTGCTGGGTGATGGTTTAGTGGTTTAGGGGTTACAGTGGTAGTGCTGAGTTGATAGTTGGTCTGGATGCTCTCAAGGTCTCTTGCAGCCTTGGTGATTCTATGATGATTCCATGGTATTTGTACTCCTCTACTGTAACATTTTCCACAATGACACTGGGTTAAGGAAACAGCTGGGAAACTGAGGCACAAGGGAAAAATGCAGTATGTCCACAGCCACACTGGCTGAGGCCAAATGGACAGGCATTGCAGTCTCATAGTGCAGTCAGCCAGCACCTCCCCAAAAGCACCTCCCCACATTGTTTCAGTACTTGCTTCATTCTCTATTTGTGTCCAGTGGTTAAGTTTGGAAGGTTACTTGTACCATGACCAGCTCCTTAACTCCATGAGGTCAGTGTTCACATCTTTTCTCCATACCTTAAATACTAAGTTCTATTGTATGAAATGGTCCTTTAAACTGAATACATTTGAAACTGCCTACAGTTGTTTTCATTTTCCATTCCTCCTGATTTCTCTGCTCTTCCTAATCATTTTGCTTTATTATTTTTCCAGTCTATATGGGTCCCTGAAATTGAATAATTATCCTGTCTTCATCCTGTGGGTTGTCTTCAAAATCACTCTGAATTTCACCCTGACAAAAAACAATTCTCTTTTCTTCTCTTTTTTGTGCTTCTGTCCTCTTCTTTACCTTGTGTTTATTTGCTTTGACTTTCTTTCTTTTTACATTTCAAGCTCCACAAGCAAGGACAATGCCAGGATGTGTAAAATGTATCATAATTGTATGCAGCCACGTAAGAAATAGGAATATAAAAAGAAGGTTGTTTTTACAATCAAAATAAGCACCTGTTCTTAAGTGTTTCCTATAAAAGAGAAACAAATAGATTTATGGCAAGACCTTATGCCAGCACCTAACTGGCTCAATCTTTTCCTTCTCCCAGCTAAGCAGACAGTAAAGAGACATGGGAACTGCTTTTTTCAGAGGCAGAGTGAGGGCAATGCCTTCAGGAGGCAGAGATCTGCGCTGACTGACATATGACTTGGCTGAAAACCAAGACAAGAGATGTGCTGTTTTCAATTATGTTATTTCACTTCATTGATATCAATGATAATCTTTGGAGGAGCAAGGGAACAGTTGCTGCCTGCTCCGCTTTGTTTGCCCAGTCTGGGCAAATCCCCTTGCAGGGTATTTTCCATGGAGAGACCCCACAGCACATCTGTTTTCAACATTTTACTGAGAAAAGTTATTTTTAATACAAAGAGTGCATTAACCACAAGTACATGGGTGGGATTGACAGATTGATTTTGAAGCTGACTATCTTTTAAGAGTGACATTTATTAAGATTAATCCATGGGCCATTTTTCCCAATATGCACTTATAAGCATCAAGACCAAGTGTGGTTATCTTCTTACCAATAAATTTATGTCAACAGAACAAAGAGGACTTGAAATTCCAGTAAGTGAAAACTTTCTGGTGGACTGGCCACCTGTATATTTTCAGCGCCAGTGTATCTCAAATATCTGCATAAACAAATCATAATTATTTTCCCTGTAGAATAATTTATTTAATTTTTTTAATCAAACAATACTTCAGCACTTCTTACTTCAATCTAGATGATCCTTAATTTAGTTTCTAGGAGATAGTCCTTGAAATAGTGGTTGTCTGAAGTGGTAGAATTATCACATACTTTAAATGTCAGCTCTGCTGAAATTGTGCAATTAGATCATGACTGATGTGGCTTTCTAAAAACCAAGTCTAAAATTTAACCCTAAAAGAGTCCTAGTCCAAGAATTACACACTAATGAAGAACACAGTGGAATGATAAATCACTTACTGCATAATGCACATATAATTGAACACTACAAAATTAATTTTAAAGGGACATAGGAAGTATCACTTGGAGTTGCAGAAAGTTTTCTTCCAAATTTCACTGTATGGGTTGTTCATCTGTTAAGCAAACAAAAGTGTCTCCAGGCAGAGAATTCAAGTTCAAGTCCCTAGTATTTCTCAACAACAATCAGATGAAACAAAACATTAAAGGCAGATCTGCAAATCTTCCTGTGAAATACACAGGAATTAAAAAGCCTCTTTGCCTGAAGGAATATTAAGTGAAAAAGCAACTGCAAGTCACACTACAAAACAATTGGGGCTGCAATCACGTGCTGTTTAACTGCCTGTTTGAGAGCCTTGTTCACTCATAAGCCCGTGTTCTGGTATCCTAAGTGCTAGGTCAAAAACACTGAAGCCACAGAATGCAAATGTCTGGATCAGAGTAAAGTTATTCAGCAGGCGGCTCAACTCAACTTGCAAAAAACAGTGGCTTTGTACCAGTAGATACTGTAAGCCAGATATTATCTTTTCATGCTGCAGTCTCTGGTTTTCCCACTGCTGCCCATAAGCATTTTACCCATTTTTTCTGTGCCTTCCTTCTCACTTCACCAAAAGGCCATTTTTCCCATTTGATTATTGTTTAATTTAAATGCAAATTCAGGATCAGTCTCTTGTCTCCTCGGATATTTACTAGAACTGGAATATTCACCTTAAATATGCACCATGTCACACCTGCAAATTTTGATTTTGCTGTAAAGTCCAGCACCTGATGGGAAAACCCAGCTCCATCAACTTTATTAGCCACAGCCATCGGTTTTTGTCTTGCTGTCAGCTAAGATATTGCTATTTGCATACAGCTTCTACCCATCACAGTCCAGTTTGAAGTCAGGTGGGAGTATTGGATTTTCCAGATTTCTATGGAAGAAGAAATTGTGATAATGCACAACAGTGGGAATGCACAATGGTGAAAATACACTGTGGTCGTGGCAAGTCTAGCAACCCATGTTGCTGAGCACATGTAGACCAGAGCAAAGCAATGAGTAAAGACAAGTGAGCCAAGAACATTTTTATCCTTTCTTGCTGTGGCAGCCTTGACTGAATCCTAGCAGGACAAAGGCTAATTATAATTGCAATAATTTTTAATAGTACTACACATGTTGCTTGCAGAGCACCTTGGCTTCCCCCTCATGAAAAGGCCGTTTGCCACCAGCAGGAAAGAAGGGGCATCCAGGAGAATTGCAGGAGAGCGTGTGCCCATACAGATGAAGTGGAATTTCAGTTCAACACCTTTACATTTCAGCAACACATCTAAGGTGATTCCACAAGCAAGAGCCAAAGTAGTCTGGCGACAGTCCTGCTAAGAAGTTCTCACTATGTGTCCTTTATGCCTTTTTTTTTTAACCTGTGTTGGGTCTTAAGCACTTTGCCTAAAGGGCTGTCTCATACTAACAGCCATTCTCCTCCAGACCCCGGCTGGGCAGCCTGTACCACTTTGCTGCCAGGGTGTCTCTGAGCAGGCTGCAGTAGATCTCCCTCCTTAGAGCCACCTGAGCTGGCCCCTCCAGCCATATGAGACTATGCAAGAGTAGGGAAGACAGACAGTGCCCTGCATCTTTTCTGTTTTGCCAAGATCTTTAGTATCCAAACTACCAAGGCTGAATGCTGACAGTTCGAGAGTTTTACATGTTCTAGACACAGCAGTTGGCCCCTTAATATGTGTTTGGGCTGCAGCACAATTTAATAACAGAAATGCTGTGATTATCCTCTCATGATCTTTAGAATCAATAGCTGTGAATCAAACTACTTGAAATTTTTCTCCTGGTCTGCGAAGGGATGATGACTCTGGGTACATGAAATATTGTACATACAATGGTATTGTATGTAAATACCATTTATTTCTAAACCTAGAGTGGATTTTTTTTTTGTGAAAATCACAGCTCTAAAATGAAAAGCAAAGTATTGTAGCCCATGCATGTTTTTAATTTCTAAAGTAATGTTTCGTCATTAGAACATAATAGGCTTTGGGACAATTAACTACATTTGGACTGAAATGTAAAATATAACAGGTACCATAATCGTGTTAACTCAGCCACACTGTACACATATGACTCCTGTAATCTTGAATGGGTGCAAAAAAGAGAGACTTGATCTCATTTCCAGCCTGCTGGGTGCCCAGTGTGGCCCATGGCAGCTGAGCAGCTGAAGCACCAAGGCCTCTGGAGCAGTCCTGGACTGACTGCTACTTTCTCATTAGGGCACACAAAGACAGAAATGTTGCACATGAGCAACTGTTTAGAAAATGCAGTTGCTAATGGTGATCTAAGGCAGCACAGGAATCTGTGGCACAGCTTGGACCTGAAATTTAGCCTGTTGAGCTCTCTGCATGGGCAGATTACTGTTTGGTACAAATTGGACTAAAGTGTGTACCATCAAAGACTTTTTTTTTTTTTTAAATTTCCTCAGTTCTTTGCATTTTGATTCACAATATTTATATTGTAATACCCAAAGCCCTGATAGTTTAATAACAACATAAATTAATCACTGAGTTTTTCTATCAGATAGGCTATCCTATCTGAAACAAATAAAAACTGATCTGAAAAAATAATCTCTCAACCATTAAGCTAAACAGAATAGAAATAGAAGGAAATACCTTGGAACTACTGCACAAGCTCCAGTTTTACTGAAGCTAGTGATGTTTATAATGAGTAGATTTTCTTTTAAAAGCAGTAAAAACATCCAAAGGATTGCTCAGACTAATTTCAAAAGGTCTAAAAACAAAGACTCTACAAAAGCAAGCAGCATTAGAAGCTACTCTTAAAAAAACCCCCAAAATACTAAAAGTTCCAGACAAATGTAATAGAAATGAGGCCTTCTTGTTGACCTGGAGTTTCACAGATTTTTCCTCTTGCTGTCATTGTGCAGTGCTTTCTTTGGGGAAAAAAAGTGATGGCAGGGGGAGAGAGAAAGGCAGGGGGGAAACTTCAATGAAAAGATTGACAGTACTTCTTGGAACTGGTACTTGTACATCCACATTGAAGTGAGTTTGTCCTATGAATGACAAGATAACTTTGAAAAGGTTTGTTATTCACTAAATGGCAAAACTCAGTCAATTAACATCCCTGCTGTATTGTTTTATGTTAGAAGAGCTCTCCACGATCTGAATTCTCTTTCTGGGCTTGATTTCATCTTCTAGTCTATAGAATCAGAGAATCATTGAGGCTGGAAAATACCACTAAGATCAAGTCCAACCCTTAAATCAGCATTTCCAAGTCCACCACTAAACTGTGTCCCTAAGCTCCACATCTACACTTCTTATAAAGACGACATAAGCTTACAAAGGTTGAATGCTGATTCAACCACTTCCCTGGGCAGCCTGGTCCAATGCTTGACACTTTCTGTGAAGAAGTTTTCTCTAATATCCAACTTAAATCTCCCCTGGTGTAATTTGAAGCAATTTCGTCTCATCTTATCACTTGTTACTTAGGAGAAGAGACCGACCCCCCACTTCAGCACAACCTCTTTTCAGGTAGTTGCAGAGCACGATAATGTCTCCCTTGAGCCTTCTTTTCTCCAAGCTACACAACCTCATCTCCCTCAGTTGCTCTTCACAAGATTTATGCTCTACACCCTATGTATTACAGTATGAAAGCATGTAAGAATGTCTGACTTTAGATATATACATATATATATATTTACAATTTCTGTAGCTAGCCAGATATTAACTGGAATCTGCCTGCCTTGGGGCACTGGTTGTAGTTTTATTTTGCTGCTGCCAGTAGCTTGAATTCAGCCCAGGACTTAGAGACTGAAACAAATGCCATTGAATACCCACTCTCTCCGAACCTGGAGAAGGCAACATGTTTTAGGTTCAAACCAAGCACAACTCCAGTCCAGCTTTCCTGTATCTAGAAGGAAGGTGCACAATTGATGAGGATGCTCACATAAAATATTGGTTCAGGACTACTGCCGCTAAAATCACTGAAAGTGATGACTAAACTCTGAGAGTAATCACATCTTTCTACAAAGTGAATAGATTTCATTCTTGCTCCTAACAGGCAGATACCAGAGTGAGGACATAAGAGAGGACACTGAAATGCCCTCTCAGCCCTGTGGGCAATGCTTGCCAGATGAAACTGGGATTGAAAGGACAAGGTGGTACAAAGTAGTTTTAAAAAGGGTTGCACCAGTTCAAACAGTAGGTTAAAGATGTTCCTTCACAAGGTTTCAAGCACATCTTCTCATCACTTTAAATCTGTTTGTAAGATAGTGACTGGGTGATAATGAATGCTATCCACTTACTGCACTTGCTGAATATATTGATTAATTGTGCACAACACTTTGAAGATAAAGCACTGTGTTGTTAATAAACACAGTCTAATGATTCTCTCCTGGTTTTTTTTAGCACTCCTCTTATTTTGTCCAAGGTGTAAATACCTTACTGCAGCTACAGGCAGGCAGGCTGGCCAGCTGCATGGGCCACATGCTGATTTCAGCTGAAGACTTTCACATCAATTGTTCTGTGGCTGTTCCCCTCCATTGCCAACACACGGTGCTATCTCCTGTTGCTGTTTTCCTTGCTTGCTTGTTCGGGGGCAGGATAAGGGAATTTCCATGATTCCTAGTGAAAAGGGCCCTTCCTTTGCAGTAGGCTGCCGTTTCCCTCTGCCTAATAACAAAGAAAGCAGCCAACAGGAGCACAACTGCTTTCATTGACTGCTAAGAGTCTTTGAGTCAAACAAAATTACCAAATGAGAAGAAACATTAATTTCCTCTTCACTCGCCTAACCCTGCCTCAGAGTGATGTTAAGGGGGGAAAATTTTCTTTGAGGAAAGAAAGAACTTTTCCCAGCCACAGGAGTGTGACAGAAGAGGCTGCTGAAATCAGCTGTTAACACAGATTGATATGTTTTTCACACCAAAAAGACCTTTCATTAAGTTTTCTCTCTTGGACTCCTGCAGCACATGTTTTGAAAAGACAATGAATATTGCTTTCACATGAAATTGCAGGCATGCACCACTTTAAAGGTATTCAGAATCAGGCAAAGCACCACAGGAAAACAAAGAAGCAATGTGAACACTTAGCTGCTAACACTAGCTGTCAGTGAGAATTAAACCTTTTGTAGGGCACCGGTGTCGACCTCACCTGGGCTAAGAGAGCTGCTCCATTAGGTGATAGAAACATCGGGCTGTGGGAACTGACCCTGTCAACGATTATGCATAAGCTGCGTTTTAAACCTATGAAAATACTCCCATTTGGGCTATCAATATGCAGGGAGCTAACAACAGGCTGCAAACGTGGTGGTGAGAGCGAGACCTGTGAGCAAGACTCCTCTACCAAGGCCGCAGAAGTTCTCAGTGGGACACATATCTCAAATATTCAGAGAGAAACGAGATTTTGGTTGTAGGCTGCTGCTGTTGTGAATACTCAAAGCAGCTAAAAGCGAAGCAAAACATCTCCTTCACTTTGTGTGATGCACACAACGGTATATTGACACAAAATTATCAAAATCAGTCATCTCTGCAGCTAATCCTATGGCTCTTTTTCACTGCCTAACACCATGACAGCAACCATATGACCCCTTTCCCATACCTGAAGCATACCTAAATCTCTCTTCTGTTTCAATCCTTCATACTTACCAACCTCACTGACATCACATTTTTCCTTTATGACACCAATTTAGCTACTTCTATCTCTATACATTTTTAAAATAAAATTTCCAGGATATCAATATTAAAAAACCTCAAACTAGGACATGGTTCCAAATTTATTATGGGGGAGGAGAAAAAAATCCAAACCATCAGTTCATAAGCCTTATTTTCTTAGGAAAACATGGCAAAAATAAGAATGTTTGTCAAATTACAAAAACTACTAAAGGATCAAGAAGCAGACATAGTAAATGAAGTTATTTTTTTCTACCCTTCTTTGCCAAATAGATTTAAATGTGTTCTACAGCAATACTTATCATAAGCCTGTAATACAGCATTGTGATCCATGGCAGTAACCATTTTGAATAAGATGCTATTAACACACAGAAGTCATCTGTCTGCTGCAATTCCATCAAACTATTCCATTCTGAGGTCAAAAATGTTTTTCCCCTATCCATCTGCTCCAATTTTGGAGATTCATTGAATAAAGAAGACAAAAATTCTAAATACTGAGCAAATCTATTTTAAGAAGCATATTTATCACAAATCTAATGTGTTGGATGACTAATAACATACATGTGTGCACTGCGCTTGCCAAAAAACATCAACATTTCCAAATAGTTACCACATTTACAATTAAAATAATGTATTTGCCAAATGTTTGGTTGTTTTTCTTTGTTTTATTCAAATGATGATTTCTCTTCTGTTCCAAGTGCAGAACAAAATTTCCTGGGTATCAGAAGCAAAACATTAGAGAGAGATTCTAATGTCTGATAGAGCCTCATTCAGCTCTCAGCTATACAATATTGCTTAGATTTTATCTGATTTGTCATTGTTGTAGGAGGCCTAACAGCATCCTAACAAGGAAAACTGAAATGAGGCTTTAAATTTCACCTCTTACAAGTCTCTTGCTTGTCAGTTGCAATTGTCCAGCCATTTCTCATGTTGCTTGATTTCTGGCTTGTGCTGCCCCTCCTGCTGCCTCTGTCCTTCTGCAAGTGATGGAGGCAGGAGAGGAGGGTGGCAGCAGGAGTTCACACTCACAGCACTCTCATGCCCCATGCTAACTGGTGTGCAGAAAGCTTAATATGTGAATGTTCCTACTGCCTTATTGACTTCTGCTCTGAGGCCAGGGAGTGGAATCTTACAGGAAAATAGAAAAACAGATGAACAAAGAAGAAAACTGCATTGCCTCTTTGTAACAATCTCATTTTTAAGCCTCCCATCTATTTCAAGTACAGACAGCTGCAATTTCAGTGGGATGTAGAAGCTGAAAGTCAAGTATTGTTAAAACTACAGATTTCAGAAGGGAAAACACAAATGAAGAACCTAGTGATTGCTTCCCATGATTTTTTCCCTCTAGCAGCAAAAAGGATGTTGCAGCTTACCCACTGGTTGGTCTAGTGGTCTGCTGCCTGCATGTTCCATTCTCTCATCCCATTCCAATCTCATTCCAATATGCCACTGTTAGCACCATCCTGGCAAGGTGGTAAAGCAGCTCAGGGAGCAATATCATCAGGCATCCTGGAAGCAGAATATATAGATCTCTTTTTCTTGTTTTCTGATTGTTGGCTCCCAAAAGGGGCTTATTTTATGGGGTCAGAGATGTATCAAACCAGACCAAGAGGCTGGAGAATCGTATGGCCAGAATCAGGGAAGAGGATAGGAACCATCAATCATTGAAGAGAACCTTAAACCAGCTTAGTTTTAACGTGAAACCCCTCTTGAAGAAATTAATTATCAAGGACGTGTTACAAGGGGAAGGACAGTAAAACAGAGGGGTTAGGTGTTCATTAATCATCATTTGCTACTTTCAGCATTCATTTCCTTACCTTCATGTATCACCACGCTGAGAGAACTGCTTGGGAGAGGTGCCAAAGGCAGCAGAAATGTAGTTAGAGTGAATATTTGGGAGGCAGGAGATACAGATACAAACAAGCTCCAGTTGCTGCTTTAATATGCTTCTAGATGCACAGTCTCCAGACTCAATATCCCAATCTCAATATGCTTCAGGCTCTGAGCTTAGGTGAGAGATGGCTGCTGCAGGAGTCACATCATTGGGTTAGAGTTGCATTGAGGGTATTTTAGTTTGGGCACTGGACAGATATGCAGGACTTGGCTTAATTTCAGCATGCAAAAGGAGTATACCTTTTTGTCTAGTTAGATCTCTATGTTTGGCTCTTTTCTCTAATGAAGTTCATCCTCCTGGACACTTATTTTACTTTTATACTTTTTCTCCTCAGTCGGCTAAAAAAGGAGGCTGAATGCAAACCAAAACAAATCCAGAAAGACTAAATAACATCTTCGAGGTAATATAACATTAGCATAGGTCATCTAATCCTTGTAGACTTTACCTTCACTAGAAGCATTGCATACTTAATTAGCAAACCCATCTACTGACAGGATCCATACTCCCCTTACTAGCATGGTTCAATTCTTCTCCATTTCATTGCACCATTTTCCCAAGGCCCTTTCAGCTCAGAATTCCAAGTTTCATATAATAGCAGTACAACTTGAAGAGCAACTGAGGCAATCTTTTCACTGTATTCACCACTGACAAGGGCTCAGCTGAAGTATCAGGGCCAGTGTAAAGAACTGCATTTCAGAGATGAAGCTGCACAGTTACACAAGCCCAGAAAATAATCAGAGACCTAGAAAACTCAGCCTACATGAGAAGTTTGAATGAATCGTAGAGGAGAAGAAGAATAAAGAATGAAGGCTTAGAGAAGGTATAATCACAGTTTTCAAATACATAAAGGGTTTTTGTGAAGAGGCAAGAACAACCTACCTGCTTTAACATCCTTGTTAAAGGATGTTTTCCTAAGGGAAAAAGCGTTTCATCTGCAGTAAGGAAGATTCAGATGGGATATTAGGAATACAATAATGGTTAAGAGGTAGACAGATGGCTGCAAAATGCTCAGACTTCCATCAATGGAGATTTTTAGGAGAACATAGAATCATAGAATTATGGAATACTTTGGGTTGGAAGGCACCTTGTAAAACTCATCTAGTCTCCAACTCCCTATAGACAGCAGGGACATCTACAACTAGATCAGGTTGCTGAGAACCCTGTCCAGCCTGACCTTGAGTATTTCCAGTGATGGGGCATTGACCACCTCTTTGGGTAGCCTGTACCAGTATCAGACCTGTACCTCTACAGCCTGTATCAGCCTGTACCAGGGTATCACCACCCTCACTGTAAGAAATTCCCTTTTATCTACTCTATACTCTATATTTTAGTTTAAAATCCTTACCTCTTGTCCTGTTGTAACAAGCCCAGTTAAAATGTTTCTCCCCATCTTCTTATAGGCCTCCTTCAGTTCTGAAAGACTGCCCTGGAGCATACCCTGGAGCCATATCTTCTCCAGGCTGAACAACCCCAACTCTCTCAGCCTTTCCTAATGTGAAAGGTGCTCCAGCCCTCTGATCAACGCCGTGCTCCTCCTCTGGACAAACAAGTCAAAATTTACCTGTAGGTGTGTGTGATACTGCTCCAAGTCAGGGCTATGTTCTGAATACCTCAGAGGTCCTTTCCAGCTGCCTGGGTCTGTGAACCTCCACGTGTGAGGTCCCACAGTAGATGTGGTCCCAGGAGAAAAACCACACGTTGCAGAGGGCCTTCTGCATCCAATGGGGACTCTTTGTGTGACAAGTCTTGGGAGGCAGCACCACTCTGGATGAGGAGCTTTCTTGAAGGAAAGAAGCATTCAGAACTATCAAAAAGGTGACCAAAATCCTGATTTGCCTGTGCCACTGTGCAGGACAGTTCCTTAGTTGATGTGATGTGACTGAATTTTGTTCAGCTCTCACAAATTTTATACCAGGCTTTGCAATCTGCTTTCTCAGAGGAGCACAGTTTATGCAAGAATTACTAGAATGAAATATAGCTGCAGCTTAAACTATTAATCACTTTGGATATGAAACCCCAGGCTTTCTTACACTGCATACAGGAAAGGATTACAAGCACAGACTTGATGCATATACATGTGTATATATACACACACATAAAACAGATCCATTGGAAAAGGGAGCATCTGTGTTTTGTATTTGCAGAAACCTATACAAATCCTTGCAATTCACTTCAGATTGCATGAGTTCCAGTTATGTGATGTGCCTGTGATAAACATGGGGTTTATTACATCCTGAGTTATTGTCCTCAAGAAAATAACTTAATCTTCTAATAAATTAAATCATGAAAAAAACCAGGCATTTTTAAGACTGATGAAAAGAGGACATTGAGATTTTGCAATATCCTGATAACTAGAGCTGTTTACTGCAGACAAAAGACAGCAACTGCACTTTGGCTAGCTCTTCGTTGCATCTCTCTGAGGACAAACACCACTTTATTCTGGCCTGAGTCCAAGTGAACCAACCGTTTTCATCAAGAACATTTTTAGATACTCTGACAGAGTGGCAAAGGCACTCAAAATGTGATTAATGGCAATGGGAGATCACACCAAAGGTTAATGCTTTTTCAGCTGTTTGCCATTGTTCTCAAACCAGAGATTTGGATGCCTACTGGCCACCTATTTCACCTACTCATGCGGGGCAGTTTTCATATGGCAGATGAAGATTGCATTGGAGTTCTGGTAGACAAATATAACAGAGTAATTGTGCAGGGTAATTGAAAGTTTATTAGTTGATCTTCATGCTGTTACTTCATCAAAATCCATCGAGTTGGATATCCCAGGCCTCAGTACAGACCTCATGATTTATGTATGCCAAAAGCTGCTTTCAAATACATTCATCCTTTTACCATCTCCCATGAGCATCAAAACATCCAGTATGTCTAGCAGGATGCCATGTATTTATTTTCCATGTTGCTCACAAGGAAAAGCTGCTTTAGCAAACCTCCATGGGTTGGCAAGCAGTGTTAAGGAACAGAAGTCTCCCATTCATTACCCCATTCCATCTCCTCCCTTTGGCAGAAGCAGGTAAGATGTGATTTTTCTACCAATTTCATTGACACGAAGATAACCACTCTTAGAATCCGGGCTAATGAGCTAGAAATGTACAAGAACAAAAAAATTGCTCAACACCTTCAAGTGTGGACACTGAAATGCAGCTATTTGACATGCTGAGCTACAACAATGACACATGATTTATTGATTAGTTGCCATTACATGAGGGAAGCTCGACTAGTCATTTAAAATACACATATTATCTTGGAAATCTTCCTTTGAATAAAAAGGTAAAATACGGCTGCTGTGGTAGTAGTCAATACTTTAATTTTCCTTCTTAACTGAAGTGTCATTTGATGAATTCTGAAAGGTCTAAATATTTTAAAATTACAAATGTTTCTTTAATGCTGTTTAGCCATCTTAAACTCCTACTGTTTAAGCTGCATTCTAAACTCCTATAGTTCAGACACACTTCAGTAGTATAAACATAAAATTTCTGCAATATATATTTGGAAAATACTAATCACACAGTATTTGAGGTTACTGATGTAAAAAGATGCATTATTTCCGGCACAGAAGAGGTAAATCTGATTTTCCACTTTTGAGCAGAACGCTGTAATCGTGAACTCTTATTTGTAATTGCCTTCCCATAGCCTACATCTCTATAATAAAATGAGTTCAAATATTAGTAGATAATGATATTATTTTTATGAAAATAATGATATTATTTTTTCTACAATATAAATATATTTATAGAAGCATGCATGGCAGCTGGCTGATCCCAATTCTTCAACTAGTTGAGGAACTACCAATACCACCAAGTGTAAGTATATTGGCTGTGGTTAGAATGAATGGCAGGGCAATGGTTTCAGTGTTTTGCTAAGCAGCTGCTTAATCAAAGTTGGACATGCTGGTTTGTCTGGTTTATATATATACAGCTGTGTGTGTGTACGTGTGTTTGTGAAGGGCTTATTTAAACAACAAAAGAAGAAGGAAGAAAGGGCAGGGCCAAATATTTGTTGTCAATATTTTATATTAAAATGAAAATTGGTAATTCCTCGACCCATGGCAATGTCAGAACATCAAGTCTTGACTGCTACTTGTAATAGTTATGCACATGCGTATAGGTATTGCACACATCCATATAAGGCTTTCTGTGGATTCCACATGGAAATTGCATCCGGTGCCTGCTGTTTTTTTTATCTCATGCCTTTGTGCAGCAATTTATATCTGTAAAAAGTATATGTAAAACTAAACAAAAGAAAAATTTTGACTGGGTAGCATTTTGCACAGGAGTAAACAAATGCATCAAGTGAGGGCTGGTTAAGAAATACCAGAACACACTTTTTCTGGGTGGATCAAATATTTTCTAGCATCAAAGGAAACAAATGAAGGGAATTGCACAGTTAACCTTAGATTAGTTCTCCCCTTAACATTTTTTCTTCTGGATTGTTGGAAAATGGACACTGAGAAATCCATCAAGCAAAGAACAACCCCAGATGTTTACAAATTGATCTGCCATGTGAGCCTGGTGCAAAGGGCATGAAATTCAGGATGTGCATAGTGACATTTCACAAATCTAATAATAACACCTTAGATTTATCTGGCATTTTTATACAGAAAAAAAGTAGATCCCAGAGTGATTTATGGACTGTAAAAATATAAATATGTATATTTGGGTCATTTCAGTCACTAGCAGAAGATGATGCAGCGCCCTATCCAAACCAGAGACATCAAATAGAGAGTGAAAAATCCTTATAGATGCTTTGTTTATATCTTTGCCATGAGACTAAACCCATTCAGGTAGTATCCTACTTCTTGTGCTTTTTGCTTTCCCATCATTGATAAAAATTTCTCATAAAGGATAGTGGTAGCAGGAGTGCTAGGGCAGGCTGAATCTCAACGGTTGCCCAGTACAGCTGATGAATTGCTGCTTAATGAAGCAAATTTTTTTTTCCCTTTCTTCCCCCTCCCCACCCTTCAGAAGAGAGTTGAGACAAGGGACATCCCCAAGCAGGATGTAAGGAGGTTGATCAGACATGTGGGCACGCAGACAATCAAAACTGTCTGCACACAGAAAGTGCAATTTTCAAAAATTTATAAAGGATTTGGTGTTCTTTTTTAGCTGTTTGGGTTGCTCCCAGGTTATCTCCATGACCACGGGGCAGCAACCTTCCTTCCTAAAGACTGACAATCAATCATCTGACTGTTTATCTGCTCATAAAAATGTCAGAACGCATTGGCTAGTTGCAAACAAATGAATAAAAGAAGTAGAAACCTCAAAGATAATTAAGTTCCTAGGGATTTGTGAGCATCAGCGACGAGAGGCTCAAGCGAGTGTTCCAGCAGAGAGCGATGAAGGAGGAGCTGGGCTGCGCGGGCTGTGCCTGGCGGCGCGGGCAGCGCGCGGCGCTCCGGACCCGCAGCAGCG
>WEZZ01022077.1:218245-231674 GCA_013400585.1 Chloropsis cyanopogon | reverse complement strand
AAAAAAAGAAAAAAAGAAAAAGAAAAAAAAAAGTTGTCATGAGGCCAGAGTAACAGGAGCTGAACAGGAGCTGGAGGAAACTATTCTAGCCAGAGGAAGCTGTGTTGTGAGCTGGGAGGGGGCCAAGGCTTAGATTTAACCTGGGTACAGCCACCTTGAGACAGCAAAAGTGTGGCAAGTACAGTCCTGGTCAGTGGCCATCAGATGGAGCAGATGTGGGCTTTTCCCCAAAGTAGGGAGAGCAGATCATTAGGTTTGGAGCAGGCAGGGTAGGGGGATGAGTGACAGAGACCCCAGCAAAAGGCCCTGGGGCAGAGTATGATGGAAGGCAGAGATTCACAGCCCAGGGCACAAAGAGAGCTGCCAGGCTGGTAATTCCAGGGCATTCTGCCAAAACTTAGGGTACAACCTGGCCAGAAGCCCAGATGTTGAGAAAGCAGCTTGGAAAGTCAGGTGTTACCAAGCCCATTAGCAGCCTGTGAGTTTCTCCTTACTGGATTCCTCACAAGGATTGCAGGACATGACTAACCCGATTTTCCTCGGGAAGTCCCACGTCTCTCGTGAGATTCCCTTTCTCCTTTCCAGTAAGTAAAGAGGTACAGAAGGGGAATCCAGACCTTCTGAAACACTGGAGTTATGCCAGAGCTGTTCTTTCTCATCTTGCAGGGACTCAGCCCAGTCAGGTGAAGAGCAGGAAGGAAGCCAATAAACAAGGACAAGGGCCTTCTGGTGGAGGTTAGCACAATAACTGGGCCAGACTGGCAAAATCCAGCCAGCACAGTCTGCCTCCCCTCTGCAATCCCAAAGGGATAACCCCAAAAAACTCTATATTATGTTTGAATGGTCCCAACCCACTGTCGAGTCTGCAATGGCACTTTGCACAGACAGGGTCTGAAAGCCACTTTTAACATCTCTTCCAAAAGTATGACTTTATTCTTGCCCAGGTTTTGGAGCTGATTTTTATTTATTTTGTATTTGTTGCTGTTTTGAGATGCAAAGATAACTTTTCAGCAACTTCCTGTTTGGGAAGCATGACCTTCGGACCAACTGTCTGCTGGTGCTTCAGGAGGGAGCACAACCCACGTAGCATTTAATGAAGCTGCACTCAAAGTGCCAAGCGCAGTTAATTCGTTTCTCCTTGAAACATTGCTGGTCCACATTTCACTGATGGAAAGTTACAAAGTATAAACAACCTGACCAAAGCTTACCCGAGCCATTCTTCTAAGACATCCCTCCGTTTAATAGATTATCCCTACATTAGCTATAATTGACACAAACTTAACATCTGAACGTGGAGATGATCACCTATAGCAAGGTGATGCTGTGTTCACAACAGGTGGGAAGCGAGCCCTGCAATAACTCTGCTGATCTGTTTCTGGGGGAAGGCATGAAAAATTTCTATTCAGGCTTTTTAGTAGAGTGCTTGAGCAGAGAAAGAACCTGCAGAAATTATGATTGCAGGTTTAACAGTTCCTAGGGATTTGTGAGCATCAGCATCAGTGCCCTAGAGTACTTCAAGTTCAGTAAAAGTGATGCCAGTGACATATTCTGGGCCGCTTATCGACAAGAAGGGAGGAAGCCTCTGGGCGCTCAGAGACTCTGCTCAGGGGATAAGGGGCGGGAATTACAGTGTTCCTTCACGTTCAGGAGCGTTCCCAGGACACCACCGGGATACGACAGCTACCCCACGGCCGCTGGGCACGGACCAGCAGGTAGATCCTTTCCGAGCGGTACCGCCGCCCCGCTGGAGAGCGCCGCGGAGGCCAAGCGCCNGCTGGAGCTGCAGCTCCCGGCCCGGTCTCCGGCGGGGCTCGGAGCGCCCCCGGTTCTCCGGAGCACTCGGACCCGCGGGCGGCCCCGCTTCGCCGAGCTGGCTCTGCCTGGCTGGCGGGCAAAACAAAGCGGAGACAGGGAAGGGAAAACGGGGAGAAAGTACAGCTCCTGCCGCCTCCCAGCCTTCTGCCTGGATCTCCCTGCATGAGACAGCGCTGCAAGCGGATCCTGACCGGGGGCAGGGGGTGGAGAGAGGAGAAGGAGGAGGACGGACAGAGGGAGGGAGGGAGAAAGGGAGGGAGGGAAGGAGGGACGAACGGGAGCGTCTCTCCTTCCCTGGGCTGTTTTTTCAGTTTCCTGTCTCGCATTGTGCTCACAGCGGATATGTGCTGCGCCTACAGGTGTGTCCCCTCCTCGCAGCTTTTCCCCGGCTCCCAAGCGTAGGCTCTGGCTGTCGGGGGGCGGCGGCGGATCGTGACCGCCATGTGATGATTATTTCTCTTGGGGCGGTTTCTCTCTCCTCTCGCTCTCTGCCTCCNGGGCGACTCGGACGGTCCGTGCCGCGGGCTGCTGCCGCCGGCGCCTGCACCTGTTGAAGGTAACGCAGCCCCAGCCCTGCGCCGCGCGCCGCGGGATGGGGCGCGGAGGGGAGGGGGGAAGGCGGATTCCGCGGCGACTTCCCCCTGTCTCCCCCAGCTCGGGAGCTGCTGAGTTGTGGGTACAGCAGCTTCTCTCCTCCTCGGCTGCGGGACCAGGGCCGGGGTTAAGCGGCGAGGGCCGGGGCGGAAGGGGCTTTCTACCGCGCTGCCCGTGACCAGATGGTTTTGGTTAAGGGGCTCCCGGGCGGCGGCTCTGGACTCGGAGCGCCTTTCTCAGCCGCCGTGCAGGGCCAGGAGGTGGGGGAGGCGCGGGGAGTCGGCTCCTCCCGACCGGCAGCCCGGGAGCGCTGGTGTCCGGCGAGCTCCCTCCGCCCCACTCGATGGAGGCTGGCTGCTCTTCCTGGGAGTTTCGCAACCCCGAAGCGGCCGGGGTCAGCAGCCACGGTGTCGCGGCTGGAACTGGCCCGGCGCCCACCCCGCCTGCGCATCGCCGACTCGGGAACTCGTTTGGGATTTTCCTGCAAACGCATTTTGCCTCTTTGCAGAGGCAGCTTTAAACTTTCTTTCCAAAGTGTTAATTAGATACACTGTACTTTGCTCATGTTCCGTGGAGGCGAATGGGAGTGCGAGGCTGGAAAGGCTTGTGACTCAAGGCATAGTTATTTGGGAGGTGCAGAACATCATTGCGTGCCGCGTTCAGAAGGGTTGTACCTGTAATTTGTGACTTTGTCTTCTCCGAGACTTCGTCGGTCTCGGTGACACCGGGAGGCAGAAGGGACCTTTAACACTTTGGGTCCTTTCGAGGTTAATCAGGCACTCGGTTGAATATACAAAGGAGGAAGTTTATTGCCCCTCTGAAATCTGATGGAAAATAGCATTGCTGTTGTCCACGAGTTACAACACTATGGTCCTGTCCTTATCACTGAGCTCGTCATCAGATGATAACTTGCTCGTGAGGGAATTTATGCTTTTGAAACGAAGGCTGTTACCTTGAATGTGATGATGAGCTTATTGAACAGCAGAGGGAACTCTGAATAGGTAATTCATTCCAGGGAGATATATGCTTATTTTACTGTTTATGTTCTCATTACAATGGAATCTAGGAGGAAGCAAAGGTTGGTAAGTAATAGACTGCTGGTATGTACCTAGGATTCACTTCAGTTTTCTTAACTGTTCTTTTCAGAAGAGTTCAACTCTAAATTTGGGCTGAAACTTTTTTTTTGTTTTGTTTTGTTTTGTTTTGTTTAGTTTTGTTTTCCCCAAAGCTTGAAACGTGCAACTGGTCTTGCAGGAGCTATGTACCATGCTATAGGCAAATCAGCTGGGAGACCTGTTCACTATTTGCTGGGGAGTGAGATTATACATGCATGTTGGGCTGATGCTTAATGCCCCGCCTGCCTCTCGGGTTGTCAGACAGATCCAGCACATCTGGGTACGGGGGCTGCTGCCTGCAGTTGATGCACCAGAATACAACATGCTTCCAGCCAAAACAAAGGGGAGGGAGGAAGGAAGGAAGTCTACTTCCAAGCCTAGCATGGCTTGTCCTCCTTACCTAGAATACTTGTGGATCTCAAGCCTAGTCCGATTGCTTGTGAAGTAGAAAATAGTCTTTCTTAAAATATATGACTTCAACAAATATAGAAACTAAATGGTGTCAGTGTTTGGGAAAGGAGTTTGAATGGTGGCTTCTGGTAGCAAAAGCTGTTTAAATCATCTGAGATTATTGTAAAAAGCTACGGTCAACCCTTCAAAATGTGATACTGTATTTTGTAGTAACATGAACCCCCAAAATGTGCAACTGAAGCTTTGGATGCTTGTGATAGTCTGTTACAACAGTGTTGATAACCAGGCTTCTTTGATACTCCTGGATTGTCAACGACATGGGAAGGATAGCACAATAAATACATTTGTGACTCTTTTGCTCTAGAAGCTGATGCATTCAGCTGTTCATCCTGTTCCTTGGCCAGAGGTTACTCTGCTATTTAGGGTTATTTTCTGTTGAACTTTGAATCTGCCAGAGTTTACAGACAGGCATATGAATGTAAACTGTATTTTATGGCTGTTCATATTAGTGTTGTGAAGTCCGATAGCATGAATCTCCCATATATCTCTCTGTTGTGACAGAGGGACAAAGCCAACAGTTGGGGTCAGCTGAATTGAGCTGCAGTGGTGAACCATAGTCCATAAGCATCTAAATTCTTCTGAAATGGCAGGTGTGAGTCCAGTGAACTACCTCGTAGCAGAACTTGGTGGGCAGTGGTAGCGGGGAGGCTGCTCTGCACAAGGAGAGGCTGTGTGACCTCTGTAGGAGGGTCAGCAGCACACAAGGTTCTGGGTTTCAGAAGGATGTAGTAGATGGTGCACTTGAACAGCCCTCTCTTCCTCTCCTCCATCCATTCTAGCAATCACAAAGTGTTCCAAGTTTTTTTGTTCTTTTATCTAAGTCTTGCTTTGTTCATCTGACTTGAGCACTTGTTGTGTAAAATGTCCTCGCTAAGGGCACAGCATTACTCTGCCTGAATTTTCTACAGATGATATTGGAAGTCGGATGAAGGCTTAGTTTAGCTTTATAAAACTGGGAGTTGTTTGCCTTGCATGCAGAAGATCACTAAGGATAAATTATATTTTGAAGGGAGACCTCTTCATGAATGCCTATTAAGAACAAAAAAGTCCCACTTAATTGTTGCAAACAGGTTTGGATTCTGGCTCAGTTTTGAGAAAAAGATTTGTACATTTATTTATTTATTTTTATGAAGATGTAATACTAAGCATTTGTATTGGCTATAATTTAGAAATTTTCGTATACTTTAAAATTATTTATTGTATGAAGCACTGAATGAAGATATTTGTTACATTGGTGTCACATTCAGAATATTGAATTACAACTGTAAAATTAAGGTAACAAGCTTAAATTGGGGTTTGCAACTTAAAGCTCTTGCCAGCAAGCAGTTAATGGCAACATTAACTGCTAGAAAAGTAATTGCTGCCGTTCTTTTACTGTCATTTTGTTCTCACTCTCCTCCAGTCAGCCTGTTCCACAGAGATATCATGAATATTCACCGAAATAGCTTGGCATTGTCACTTATGCAATTTCTCATCAGATCCAATGTGTTGATGAGCTAATGTGCACTTGATTAAATGTACTTGATTTATGCAAACAAAAACTCTAGGTCCTTCTTGAAGTAAAGTTAGCACCTGCACAGCTATTAGTGAGATGAGAGTCTAAATAATTATGATGAAATTAAGTAAACAAACAACCTCGATGTGGTATTCCTCCTACTCCTTCACTTTTACCTTTTTGTTAAACTCAGTAGTGGATATTTATTTTGGCTTTTCTTGCAGGTTTTCTTATGCACCGTAGGAAACTGTAGAGCTCAGCTTATAGTGGAGGGTCTATTTAAATGGCTAATACTAGGGGAAAAAAAAAACCAAATAAACAAGAAAAAGAGTATTATTACCTGTAATAAGGCTGGGGGTATCTAGGATTAGTGGGGTGTTGCTTAAAGAGTTTTGTTTAAGTATGAGTTTAACTTGGATTTGATGTTGGTCAGTTAATCCTTGTTGAAAATACAATAAAATCACATAACCTGAGTAAGTGATTGAGGGGGTGTCTGTTGTAACAAAAACCAGTATTTGGAAAGTAAGTGGTTTAGCCTCTTCCTTTTTAATTGATCAAACACATGTAGAAATAAGGTGTTGAAAATAGACATTTTATTTAACCATCAGTGGCTTAATGGTACAAAAAGCTCTTCGTCTATAAAACTGCTCAAGTCTGGCTATGAAAAGAGGGCATGGAGTCCTTACTCCTGGAGACAGCAGAGGATGGATGGAGGAGGGAGAAGACACATGCTTGCCCAAGCCCTAGTGCAACTAGTCAGACTGGAAAGCTGCTCAGGGGGTCTTGTGGATCTGGGGCTTACTTTCTTTAGGCAGATAGTAATTTAGTTATCTGTTAAAATCAACTGTTTCTGTTTCTGTCTCTGCAGTTGAACCTCTGGAAATATATAACTTTTGGATCTCTCTGAGTTTCTATCTCAAGTGGTTGAGGGAAGACTTAGTTGTTGCTGTAATGTGTAAAAGTGTCTGTGCTTAATAAATGTTACTAATAATTATTAAAAAAACTCAGTATCAACATGATGGTCAGGCCCTGCTCAACTGCTCAGCTTGACACCACCATAATACAGGACAGAGTTTGTCTTCAGGAATGTGTCAGCAGAGCTGTGGTCACCAGCCACGTGCTTGGAGGGACACTCGGTTTCTCTTTGGAATTCAGCCTCTGGGAGCTGGCGCCAGCACGGATTGATGATTAGCACCACGCCGAGTTCCCCAGGCTCGTCAGCCTCACTACTCATCCAGGGACAGAGTCCACCTGGCACCTTCTGAAACACTTCTGACCTTGCTCCAGCTCTGTAGTTAGCTTCCAAGTTTCTGCCTTTGTAGCTTCACTTTTGACATCCCCTGGTCAAAAAGCTTTGCAATCCTGCAAACAAGTGAATTTAGTAGTTGATTTATTCAATCAAAGTGTGTCTTCAAGAAGTTAGTTATCCAATTAAAACCTTATTCCTAGTGTTTCACTTGTTTTCTTGTTAGCTGGCATCACTAGTTTAAGGCCACAAGTAAAAAGTGAAGGCAATCAGTTTTCCTGACTTACCTATGGGCCCAGCAAGATCATGGCACAGATCCTCCTGGGAGCTATGTGAAAGCATATGGAAAAGAAGGAGGTGGTTTGTGACAGGCAAAATGGCTTCAACACGGGCAAACTGTGCCTGACAAATTAGATAACCTTCTATGACTCAGGTTACAGTGTTGGTGGATAAAGGAAGAGCAACCAATGTCATCTACCTGGACTTCTGCAAAGAGTTTGACTTTGTCCCACATGGTATAGTTGTCTAAACTGGAGAGACATGGATTTGACAGATGGAGCACTCAGGGGATAAGAAACTGGCTGGATGGTTGTACTTAAGGAGTTGCAGTGAATGGCATGATGTCCAAATGGAGACCAGTGCTGTTCCTCAGGGATCAGCACTGAAACCAGCACTTTTTAACATCTTTGCCGGTGACATGGATAGTGGGATTGAGTGCACCCTCAGCAAGTTTGCCAGTGACACCAAGCTGTGGGGTGCAGTGACACACTGGAGGGAAGCAATTGCATCCTGAGGAGCCTGAACAGGCTTGAGAGGTGGGCCTGTGCAAACCTCATGAAGCTCAGCAAGGCCAAGTGCAGGGTCCTGCCCCTGCATTGGGGAAATCCCAAACACAAGTACAGGCTGGGTGGAGAATGGCCTGAGAGCAGGCCCGAGGAGGAGAACTTGGGGGCTATTGGGTAACAAGAAAGTCAACATGACCCAGCAATGCACACTCTCAGCCCAGAAAGCCAACTGTATTCTGGGCTGCATCAAAGAAGCCTGGCCAGCAACACAAGGAGGTTGTGGCACTCTTGGAGTAGTCCAGAGGAGGGCCATGAAGATGATTAGTGGGCTGAAGCACCTCTCCTATGAAGACAGGCTGAGAGGGTTAGGGGTGTTCTGCCCAGAAAAGAGAAGGCTTTAGGATGATCTAACTGGCTTTCTAACCTGAAGGGAACTTACAGGAAAGATAGGGCAAGACTATTTACAAAAACATGTAAGCAAGACATGGAGGGATGGGTTCAAATTGAAAGAGAGTAGGTTAGATTAGCTATTAGGAAAAAATTCTTTAGTGTGAAGGTGGTGAGGCATAGGAACAGGTTGCCCATGGAAACTGTGAGTGAGTGCCCCATCCCTGGATGTGTTCAAGGCCAGGTTGGATGGGGCTTTGAGCAACCTAGTCTAGTGGAAGGTATCCACTAGGGGTGCTGGAATGAGATGATCTTTGAGGTCCCTTCTAACCCAAAACTTTCTCTGATTCTATGATTTATGTAATTTGCAGTGAATGGC
This sequence comes from Chloropsis cyanopogon, assembly GCA_013400585.1. Classification (NCBI taxonomy): domain Eukaryota; kingdom Metazoa; phylum Chordata; class Aves; order Passeriformes; family Irenidae; genus Chloropsis; species Chloropsis cyanopogon. The sequence goes on along the minus strand of WEZZ01022077.1, from coordinate 223,387 downwards.
TTTGGTCTTACTTGACAGTCACAGTTATCTTTATGTTGCAGATGTCATTCTTTCTGTCTTTGTTTTCTAAAAGCCTTCTCAATCCTACAATAATCCTACAATAATAATAAGCTGTAGAAAAACTTTGCCCCTTAGATGTCCTAATTCTGTGCTGGACCTTCAAGTAGACTCATCAGAACCACTCTTCCAGATTAGGTACATGGAAACTGCCTGTGATCATCATGATTTTAAATAAAAATCCATGATGTTTAGCACTTAATCTGAATTGTTCCAGAACTTACTTTTGTGTAACAAGGTATGTTAATGCTGATTGCTGAACGGACCTGACTAGCATATTTCTAGTTAAACTGGATTAGGTCTGCATGTTGACTTGGATTGAAGGAAGATCTCATAAACCTGACGCTAATCTTGCAGTATCTAGAGGAATTATTAATGTGATAGCTCTGTGTCTCAGAGAAGGGATGCAGAAAGCTTAATGTTCTGTCTATACTTACTGACTGTGTCTTAAATATGTAAAAATTTGAGGAGTGAACTCCTCACATCTTTTCCCCCAGGGGTCTTGTTTATCTTCTAGATAGTTTAGGAAGAGATAGTATCTCTTTCTGACATCTAAGAGTTGTATATAAAGAAGATCTAGCTCTTACATTCCTATTGGCATCACTGTTTAGAATTTATGAAGGACCAGTTTTTTTAACCAATGTTTGCCCTGTAGGAAAATTGTTATTGGTCAAATGTATTCAACCACAGGGAGAAAGCAGAGGGCAGAAAATATAAACCAAATTAATGTGGTAAAAAGGGTGCAACTGAAATATAAGGTGGAGTTTACCATCCAGAATCAGGACAAGTTAGTAATCTGTTGCTGGGGTTTAAATTAGGCCTGCAAAGCGAATAAAATCTTCTTCTTTCCTGAAGGTACATGGCACTTGGAATGGTTAATAGTAGAAGGGTATGATTTCCTTCAGCTTGTATTAGTTTCCCTTTAATGGATCTGATTATGCTCATTGCAGCTGGAATTCCAAAATATGCAACATCTCTCTTAAATATATCAAAAGAATATTCATTTGGCCTTCCTTAGTGTGTTGTCACAGTGTGTGTTGAACTTACATGCTATCTTCATTTAATCAGTATAGGACAAATTGGTATAAACCTAATGTTGAGCCTGTTGAAGTGTAGGGCAATAAAGCAGTAATTTGACCTCTTCTATTTCTCAGCTTGTATGATTAAGTAGTTTAAAAGCTGTGAAAATGTTTTCTGTGCAGTTTTGACACGCATCATCAGGAACTGGAACTTTTCCCTCACGAACTGAGTAACACCTCATGTAAACTGCAGTTGTGGTTATGATGTGTGCACATCTCCCATATGGGTATAAGTGGGTGACTTTGAGTTTTTTTTTTTTCCCCACAAATGTCAAATGGCAATAGTTTTGTCTGAAAGGCTTCTACATGCGCAGAAAGTGTCTTTGCGAGTACTTTTAAGAAGTTTTTCAAGAGTCAATAACACTGCAACCACAAAGCTGGCTTCATGACTTGGATTATGCATGTGCTGTGTGGTCCAGGTGTTGTCACCTTCTGCCTACCCAAGCTGTTGAGATGAAAAACCAAAAGACTTTATTTGCCTTGGCAATCCGGAGTCCTAAGTGGTGGTATGAGTTTATGTATTAGGAGGTTGGATAAAACTCCAGAGAGGTGACGTGTCTGTTTATTAACAGATGGCTTCTTGGTTTGACATTTAACTGGGGGAAGATCTGCAAGCATTTCACAGTCCATTGTGCATTTAATTTGTTATTCGGTAGCACTGATGAAAATGCAGGACAATATCTTTGTGGATTCATTTTTAAATTATTTGATTGAGGGATTTTGTTTGGGGTTTTTTGAGATTGTCATCTATAGTTTAGGGTCAGCAGAGCTGTCAAGTCCCACAGTTGTTTGAACATCTCATTTGGCTATTGCTCATAGGCCAAACAAATTCTGGGTCTAAAGCATATCTTACCTTGAAAATTCTGAGAAAAAAAGAATCCATCTTTAAGAATTTGTTCCTATTTGGTTTTGCCTTTTCAGAATTTCATCTTGTTTCTAGCAAGGGCCCTCTATGATTTTGAATTGCATCTGTTCATGCCTTTTAAATTTTCTTGTGGCTGTATTAAAGACATTTTTTTGCTGATATTTCTTTCCCTTAAAGATGATCAAGTAAACTGTCAAATGTCTGGGTGGCTTATCAAAAGGACTGAATCTTTAAATCTGATTATACATACTGCTTTTTACCCCCCCCCCCCCAAGATACTAATTGCTTTTATAGCTTTACTTTGCATGTTCTATAATTTTCAACATCTCTTTTTGAGCATCAGCCATGGAACTGGGCACAGTACTTCACTGTCACTCTTTAGTACAAGCCCCATACTACCCCTATCATTATATCCATTCATTCTCATATCTTTGAACCCAGGAGCCACATTAGCCCTTCTAATAACAACAGAAAGTTTGAATGTGATGCTTAGCTGTGAGGCTGTGTTGACCTCATCCCTTTTGCTTTCCTTGTTTCAGAGGTCACAGTCCTCTGATCTGCAAACCTTACCTGCATCCCTTGTTACTAGATATATATCTGCATTTAGATATCTTAAGATTCTTTTGGTTGGAATGAGCACAACTTGACAAGTAATTGTGTTAATTCTGTGATTTACCTTCTGTTTTTATTTCTCATGTTACTAAACCTCTTAATTTTACCATAAAGGACTTGCTTATTTCCAGGTAGCTAATAAAACACTTAGGTAATGTAGAGTATAATTCCAGTAATTTTGAACTGCAAAAGAAGCATTACAGTTGCATTGTGATGTTACTCACTGATGACAACTTTTCTGAGATCTTGAAGTTAACTATTTTTTTACGTATTTGCCCTATATGTTTTGATATCCGGTTTTTAAAATCCCAATGATTTGATATCTGTTGCTTATGCCACATCTTTAAGCCTTCAGTTGCTGAAAAAGCCTTCAGTGTGATGCAAAATCAATAGATTTCACCATCCTTACTCTTACCCCTTTTGCACTTATAAAGATGAAAATGAGGAACTTTCTGCAATGTCTTGAGATGCCAGCTCCAGAATGATTCCTTGCCTAGGATGCCCATAGACCCCCTGAGCGAGCTCTTCATGTTTGATTGTGCATATTGCCTAGTCCCTTGTCTCATGGGTTCTCTGAAGCATCTGTTCTGTGTCTCTTCCAGCAGGAGCAAGAACACATCAAAAGGCATTTCATCCCAGACACTATTTGCACGGAAGCCTGAGCCCCAAGGAGCCCGTTTCACCAGCAACACGTGTGCTGCTCAGGTGGGCTAAGAACTCTTTTGGACTGAGGGTTTTGTTTTAACCCTCATTTCTGCTTCCAAGGTGTTGTGCTGCTTGCTTGAGAAGGAGGAGTTTCTCATGTGGAGCACTGCAGTGCAGTTGGCTTGGTGCACCAAGATGAGAGATGTCTGTGTGGGATATATGTGCTTTAGGGTTTACATTGAAATATTATGGCCTCAAATTTAGTCTAATAATATGGCATGAAAACATACTTACTTTGTAATTGTCCTGGATGCTGTCTGATTCAATAGTGATTTTTATGCATAGTTTTGTATCTCCTGGACCTATAGTGTAAAAGGACATTAAGCAACTTGTGGGTGTGAATCCTCTTGAAGTTCACTTAGTTATCAGAACATAGTATCTCAATTGCTCAGAGTAATGCTTTCCACTTCACTTTTGCAATGTTTTGCTTGTTGCCACTGTTCAAATTTAAATGCCTATTTACTTTTCCCAGTTGTTGCAATTAGTTATTCCCTTTTAATTTTGATCCTGATGCCTGTAAAATGAGTAAATGTAAACAGCATTCTTGAAACTAAACTCTTCATGCTATTTTCTCCTACAGATAATTTGAAGAGGCAGACTGTGTTTTCTGTTGTCTGTGGCTTAATTAATCTACTTGAATTATACTTGAACAGGAACTCTGATATCAGAAGAGGGTTTAGCAACCTTGGAAGTTAGGAGCTTATGAATGAGGCAGCACTGAAGAGTTACTTTATGTTATTACTCAGCTTGTTGGAAAAATAAGGTATTTGTAAACTCGTGGCCAGAAATGGATACATACTTGCTTCCTTTCCCTCCCTCTTAGAGACTTCTCTATTTTCTCAGACCATTCATGTGTAGTAACTTGGCATGGATGGACCGGTCTCTGTCCCAAACTGAGATGCTCCAACACCATGCTAATAATTCAGTGGCATCAGTCTGATGAAACTGGCATATTTACTGGAATACCAGAAGTCTGGGCTGCTTTGTGTGTAGGTTTGGTGTCCAGACTACCATCTACGCAATCCACTGTATGCAGTGGGGTGCTGTATGTTTCTTGACTGGAGACTTCAGCATGGTGGTTTTGTTGCTGTCTTCAGCAAGCAATTTAATTTCTTTGTGATTTTGTGGTGTGTTTTGTTCTGTTGGGGGGAAAGGTGTGGGTGGGTGTTGGCTTTGTTCTTGGTTTGTTTTTTTTTTTCATTGCTTCACTTTGGGGAGTTTTGGGAAATCTGTAGAGAAAAGTACAATTTGGTGGTATTTTTGTCAAGTATAAGTAGGGCAAGTAGATGCTGCAGCATCCCTTCTTGACCAGAAAGGATGGGGACCTGCTAACTCTCTTAAATTATCCCATGTTGGTTTCCCAAAAGCCCCTATGCAAAAGTAAACTTTGCATCCCCAGATTTCCTGGCTTGAACAAAGCCTCCTACAAAGCACTTTCACATCGTGCTCTCTGTATCCATGAGATGACTTGGCAGGAAGGAGCATTTCTGTTCCAAGTGGGTTAGCAGCGGGCACAGACCATCATTCAATGATATGAAATCTTCAGTGGCAGCTCTGCTGTAAGGAGTTCCTGCCATCACTGGCCAGTATCTGCTTGGTTGTTCTGCCATGGCTATTTTGTGGAGCTGTGCTGTGGACTGGACAGGAAAGCTGATCTAGCATTAGACTGTATTTTATGTCGTTGTTATACGTCTTTTAAAAGAAGTTTTTAGAAGTTTCCTTTCATCTCTGCTGTTTTACAGCATGGCTGTGCAAACACATGATAATTTGCAATGTTGGATTGAGAAGCTGGAAGGCAACCCCCACACCCCACCCCATTAAAGA